>JAVFHW010080073.1:0-29706 GCA_032159205.1 Eurystomus glaucurus suahelicus
CTTTGTTTTCCTTTGCTTCCGCACGGATTTGCTTGGCTTTGCTTCTATTATTATTAAACTGCTGTTTGTTTCTCATCTTATTTTCCTCCCCTTTTTGCTCTGCTGAGGAGGGAGAGTGGAAGGAAAGGGGGGGTGATAGAGTGGCTTCATGGGCACCTGGTGCTCAGCCAAGGTTAACCCACCACAATGTCCTGTGTTATCATACTTCCGATTTCTGGTTTCCGTTGGACTATGGCATCATGGGGGATTGTGGTTCTTTGCTCGCTTTTTTAATAACGCAGAAGTTCTTAATATGTGGGTCAGTTCACCATACCTTTGATACTGTTCCCCACAGCATTCTCATAAAAAGACTGTCTGCCCTAGGCCTGGGTGGGTGTACACTCCACTGGACTGCACACTGGCTGGATGGCCAGGCCCAGAGACTGGTGGTGAATGGAGTTAAATTCAGTTGGTGGCCGGTCACAAGTGGTGTTTCCCAGGGCTCAGTGCTGGGGCCACTCCTATTTAACATCATTATCAATGATCTTGATGAGGAGATTGAGAGCATCCTCAGTAAGTTTGCAGATGACACCAAGTTAGGTGCGAGTGTTGATCTGGTTGAGGATAGGGAGGCCCTTCAGTGGGACCAGGATAGGCTGAAGCTGGGACTGTTTAGTTTGAGGAAGAGGAGGCTAAGTGGAGACCTCATCACTCTCTACAAATACCTGAAAGGACATTGTAGAGAGGTTGGTGCTGGTCTCTTCTCACAGGTAATTAGCGATAGAACAAGAAGGAATGGCTTCCAGCTGCAACAGGGTAGGTTTAGACTGGACATTAGGAAAAAAATTTTCCCAGAAAGAATAGTCAGATATGGGAATAGGCTGCCCAGGGAGGTGGTTGAGTCACCATCCCTGGATGCATTTAAGGGTTGTTTAGATGTGGTGTTGGGAGTTATGGTTTAGGGGAGAACTTCATAGAGTAGGGTTGATGGTTAGACTCGATGATCCCAAGGGTCTTTTCCTACCTGAATGATTCTATGATGAGCTAAGGCCGATCATATGGGCTTCAATAAGGCCACGTGCTGAGTCCTGCACTTGGGTCACAGCAACCCTTGGCAACACTACAGGCTTAGGGAGGAGTGACTGGAAAGCTGCTTGGCAGAGAGGGACCTGGGGCTGTTGATTGACAGCCAGCTGAACATGAGCCAGCAGTCTGCTCAGGTGGCCAAGAAGGCCAATGGTATACTGGCTTGTATCAGGAATAGTGTAGTCAGCAGGACTAGAGAAGTGGTTGTCCCACTGTACTCAGTGCTGGTGAGGCTGCTTTTTGAGTACTGTGTTCAGTTTTGCACACTACAGTATAAGAAAGACATTAAGGTTCTGGAGAGGGTACAGAGAAGGTCAACAAAGCTGGTGAACAGTCTCAAGGGCAAGTCTTATGAGGACTGGCTGAGGTAACTGGGCTTGTTTAGCCTGAAGAAGAGGAGGCTGAGGGGTGACCTTATCACGCTCTACAACTACCTAAATGGAGGTTGTAGGGAGGCGGGTGTTGGTCTCTTCTTACAAGCCACATCTGACAGGACAAGAGGAAATGGTGTTAAGTTATGCCAGGGGAGGTTTAGGTCAGACGTTAGGAGAAACTTCTACACCAAAAGGATTGTCAAGGACTGGAACAGGCTGTCGAGGGAGGTGGTTGAATTACCATCCCTGGATGTATTTAAAAAACCGTCTAGACAGACTGCTCAAGGATATGGTGTAGAAGTGGGCCTGGTAGGGATAGATAATGGTTGGACTTGATGATTTTATAGGTCCTTTCCAACCACAGCGATTCTGTGAAGAATCCTTGCCTTTAGCCAAGAAACTTGCAGGAAGTGGATTTCTTTCTGGTATTTATTTTAACTATTTCATTATCTGACAGGGTTTTAATTTTTAGCAAGCAGCTTAAAAACCCCCAACCGCCTATAGGAAAAACACCATTTCATTTTATATTGATCAAATTCCTAACTGTCAGCAAAAGGGCTCTCAGTTACACTTTGTTACCTTTTGAAAGAAATTTCATGTCACTGTGGTGTGTCAAATGGCTTTCTGTGCTGCACTTTTGTAATGTGACACTAAGTCAAAAGGTACATTTCTAATAACTACATTTGTAATATTTTGAATGCAGGCCATAAACAGCCTTTCACATAGATTAAACTGGATTCAAGAATGTGTAGCACAAATATTAGTCTGTGGTCATTTAGGGGCTTGAGATGAGCACCAAAATATGCTTCGAGGGGTAAAAATGCAAAATCAAATACAGTTACTTGTAATCAATGAACATTTATTTATTTGAGCCTTTGTACACAGCCATGGGCAGGTATGTTGGTTGCAAGGCTTTTCCTCAACCATCTGCTGCAATGCCCATAATACTAAAAGGTAACTGAACCCTGAAAAATTCTTAACAGCTCTGTGGGTGTATCACACAGCCCTGTACCTTGAAATGGGACATGAAGATCACAGACAGGTAGCATGCTAGTTTCAGCTCAATCCTTTTGCATGACCTCTTGTGCAAATACAAGCAAAGGAACTTGGAAAGATAAAAGGACTTTTTTTTTCTCATATATTCTAGCTGTCCAATAAAGTTGAATATACTGCCTCATATCTTTTTATTTTATCTGAGTATACGCAGCTACACACACTCAGATATTGTTTTATCCTCTCTGAAACCTTTGTACTAAAGGAAAAGCTTTTCTAAAGGAAAGCTTTGTGTTGTTCTACAAAGAAAAAAAAATTCTACCAAGATAAACTGATTTTTTTTCCAAAAGAATCTTATGGGTGTTTCCCAAAGAAAATCTTAATTATGAAAGCTAATTCAAGTAAAGCCAACAAACCTGCTCAGTCTTATAGCATAAGAACTGCAACTGCTGCTGTTTTACTTGCTTCTACTATGCTGCAAATACTGCTCTATTTCAACAAGAAATGTGGAGTACATCATTAGATGCAGAAATACTTGTTCATGGATTTTTTTTTTATTTTTTTTTTTAAGAGCAGATTTGCATGTCTGTATTTGCCTGTGTGTTTTCCTTTTTGTGGAACTATAAATTAAGCCCTCAGAATGACCATTTACTCCTTGATGCATACTAATCAACATATACATGACATTTTATAACTAATTCTGAACCAATTAGCAGTAATTAGCTGTGTCTGTCAAAAATATCAGCAGCCATTTAGAGTATATTACTTGTCAGTCAAATATATTTTAAATAAATTTTGATAGCATTTTTGGCTTCAATTAATGGAACATCAGAATCTTGCTACAATTTTTGTGGATGTTATTCTAACATGTGAGGAAGGACTATATGCATTTTATGGAAGAATATTTCCAAGTATGTTACTAATATTACAGTGGCTTGAGTAAAGAAAAGTGCATTATCCTCACAGATAAACTATAAAGTGTTGAATTAAAAATATAATAGCCAGTGAGGGAAAGAGAGTGTGGGGGTTTAGTGAAGCCCTGGCGGGGTGCCGCTGTAGCTGCCACGTGGCCTTGCCGCTTTTCCCTGACCCTCCCCTCTGCCGCAGGTTGCAGACAGAGAAAGGAAAAAAAAAAAACATTTAAAAGTGCCTTTTTGAGTTGAGATAAGGAAGGTTTAATATAAAAAGAAACATGTAATAAGCAGTTGCAGTTAACAAGAACAATAGTAACAATGAGAAAAGAGCAATACAAAAAAAAAAAAAAAAGAATAACGGACAAAAAGGGATGGACTGAGCCCAGCGAAGCAGCCCCAATGAGAGCTGCCCCCCCCACCAGAACTGGCCCCGAGGCATGACGTCAGCATGGTATAGAATAACCTGGCTCAACCAAAATTAACCCTATCCTGGCCAAACCAGGACACAGAGATACAAACTACTTTATTAAAGCCTAAACCAGAATTGGAAAAAAATAATGACATTTTCCCTTTTTTTAATATAATTTTTATGATAGTACTGATTCTGTGGCTCATAAATAATTGTCTAATAGTATCTTCAAATTTGAGGTTTTGTATATGGCTTTAAATTTTAGGTCCATGTTGGGTGATGGAGTTTGTACCTGTAGCCTATCTTTAGGCTTCAAAGGATATTTTTCCAATCTGTGAATGATATCAATGAGGCTGAGTATTTGATCCTTTCCATATCATGGCTGGAGATGAAGCTTCATTAATAATAAATGAGAATAAATGAGAAATACTGCAATGAATGACTAAGTACGTACAGTTATTCTAGGTTTATACCAGCTCTTCTATGCCTGTGTAGTTAGAAGCTGTTAGGTAATATTCTGACTACACATCTAAAAATAAAGCACTTTTTCAACAAACAACTTTTTCAAAGACAGGAATTTTAAGAAAGCAAATCCTTTTCCAAGCAGCGGTAGCACAGCTATGGGGCAGGATGCCTTTGTAATGTGGACTGACTTGGTGAGAGTCACCTACCATTCTCTTTCATCACCGTTTGTCAAAAAGATGCTGTGAAGGAAGAAAAGAGATTTGGAGGTGATTCCTGGGTCTGGAATCTATCCTCTAATAGAGATAGAGATAGAATGGCTTGAAGATGGGTCAAATCTATGGTAAAAACCATTGCCATTTTATGGACTTGACAGCAAACTTTGCATGGAGCTACACTGCTAAGAACGTGTAAGGGGAAAATCGAAACAAGACATGCATCCCAAGAGGCAGCTCAAGTTTCTTGACTTATTGGGCTTTTTGAAGCTGATCCTGTGGCCACCTTTATGCACAAGAGCACATTACATGCTCCAGAACAAGCAAGTGATTTTTTTGTACATGAGAGTGCACTTTTTTTTTCTGGATGTCTCTTCTTCCATACTGTTTTCAGCATTTTTTTATGAAAGGAGAATAACTGAGTTTCTGAGTGTTAATTCATTAATAAGCATCAGGCCATCAGACAAATAAGGAAGGAAATCCCCTTTCAGAGAAGAAAAAACAGTGACCTAGCAGGTAAATGGATTTTCAAGGCTTCTTCCTAAGATCATACAGTGTGATATTACCTGTCAAAGCTGACTTATGTTCTTTTTCTTTGGTTTTCTTAATTACCTTTTTCTGCAAAAAGGGAATCTCCTGGGTTATGGTTCTGTCTCTGAAGAGTGTACAATACTCTACAGGTTTAGGTGGAGGTAAATGATTTGTTGCTAAGTTTATCAGAAATCACAAGAGCAAAGTAAAACACTATCCTCTAATTTCAACACTGACATGAAATACCAGTGCTTCTCTTCAGGGATTTGCTGTCAGAAACATGTCCATAAAAATGTAAAATCAGATCTTGAGGGCTGAACATGACCTTGGAATATAATTGGAAAAAACTGTACAGATGTTGGGAGAAAGATATTTACAGAAGTAAAAAATAAACTTTTATTGAAAGTATTACATATTTTTTTAACTGCAGTTTCATGCTAAAAGACTGATTCTTTTAAAGCACATTCTTGAACCCCTTCCTCAATATTTTTCCATGTTTTGAGTGAATGCTTTGTTTAAATTTTAAGGCAAATTAAAAGAAGTGTCTTTTAGAAAAAAGAAGAAAATTAAAGGAATTTTTCTCATAGCATGCAATCATCCAGAAAAAACAGAAAAAAAAATGTTGATCAGCTTTTTTCAAACATACCGTATGAACTTATTCAAAAATCAGTAATAATTCTTTAGAAAATAGGCCAGTGCAACAATGTGAATAAAAAAGAGACCAGGATACATACAGGTTATCATAGTGTGTGAGGGGTTTTGCAAATAATTTCTCCCATGCAAAATAGCTAGTTTCTGAGCTTGCCAATGAGAATATCTTAGGACTTTAACTTCCATTTACTTAGCATGCAGTTCTGATGGTTTAAGATGGCACTGCATGAACTGTTTGTTATTATTTTCTGCCTTTCTTATGTCCTCATGTTGATCAAACTGGTAAAATGAAACACATGTTTACAGCAACATGCTGTAAGCTTACGGCTTATCTTAAGCTACCCGTTTCCTTGGCCAACATGGAGAGTAGCATGAACTGACACTGCTTTCCAGGAATGCCTATCTTCAGTACCAAACATTTTCCTAGTGTTTTGTCTGACTCTTGCTTCATTTCTGGCTGTTTATTTACGGAAAGGTGGTTTACATCTTCAAGCTGAAAATTATAATACAATAAGCTAACAATATCTGTAATTTAATGAAACAACTGAATGTCTAAAAAATTGTTTCTAGGTGTAATTAAATGGTTAGATACATATATCATCTGCATAGCATCAATGGTGTTTAAAACTTGAGTATCATTATATGTTGACGCAGTGGTGTTTTGTTTAAAACCAGTCCAAACCTAGTTCACTTGGAAAACCTAATTTTCTCACTCTCTTAATTTAGGAGAAGGGTGTGGATGAATCCCTGCTTCAAGTGTGGGGAGGGGCGACAGTTATATTGCTGAACTTGCAGAGATTTTCTTATTTCATTCTTCTTAGCCCTGCACTGTAGACTACATAAAGGAGAAGAAACATTACTAATGAAGGGACCTCTGCAGACTGTTAACTGACGTGACCAATGAGCAAAAAAATGAATAGCATGCAGTAAATGGTAACTGATGCTGTGTCAGGCATAGATGAGCTAGCTACTGGAGAGAGAGCACAAATCCACAATGAGGTGCAGTGTGGAGGTAGGAATCTCCAAGGAATGAGGTTAAAGCTGGGTTAATTGTGGCTGCCTCTGAGAACGACTAGCAAGTGTGGGTCGAGCATGAACCTAATATGGCGGTAATGATTTCAGCTCAGGAGCAAACAGCTAAAGCTAAATCAAGGTATTGCCACACACTGCTGCGTTCACAGTGTTACCATATTCTCACAGTCTCAACGTGCTTTTTCTGACTTGAAACTCTTAAACTCAGAGCCAAAGGTCTCAGCCACAAATCCTTCCCTGTGGATGAGAATGATAAGGACAGTATTAGAACATTTTCTTTTCCCCTCATTCTCTTGCATCTCTGCAAAATCTCTGCAAAATCTCCATATTTCTGCTATTTTTCTGTTGTGTAATTACATAATGTGTAAGGAGATTATCCTGAATAGTCAATGAATCATTATTTCATATTAAACATATCTAGCAAAATAGAGATAGTGTTTACACTTTCCATAGTGATAATTTCAGACCAAAGTTCTGCACTTGGATCAACATACGGATTTGGCATTCTGTGTAATTGTATCCTGCTTAGATATTACTGAGATCATTTAAATATGGAGCCAAACAATTACTTTTCTAACTCCTCCTTTCCCTAAACAAGATATGGATCTTTGCTTCTGAACACTTTGCCTCTGAAACCAAAGTACCTGATGTGCAAATGGGAAAACTGTAGATGATCATTGGCACAATACAGAATCTGCTGTTAGTATGTCTTTTCATGGTTGCAATTAGCATTTTCTTTATGATATTATATTCCAACTGGTTTATCTTCAATGTATGGAACATTTTGGTTAAGTGCCTAGTAAACTACCAAGGAACTCTGTAACTTCCTCTGAAGTTTCTGGAGCCAAATGTTTATGCTTCATTATAAATTGCTACCTTCTCTCTTTCAATTTTAAATTCTCAAACTACTTTAATTAGGCTTCCCCAAAGGTCAGAGAACATTAACAATCTGGTCATAGTCTGGCTTTTTTAAGTGCTTAGAAATCTACTGCTAGTGCTATTTGAGGAAAAGTAAGAAGGACCTAGTTGCTCTGGCTGGATAGAATAATTAATAATAATAGCTATATAGTGATGACAGATCCAGGTTAATTGCATATTAATTAAAGGCCATAGTAATGTAAATGACTGTTTGCATTTGAAATAATGGCTTGTGGCCACAGCAACTCACAGAAATGTGCCATATCCTCTTGGCAAGATCTCAAATGGGAATAAAATTCATTTGAGACATGCACATGATCTAGTCTGAAAGGCTATAAGCAGTGAGACAGCAATAGTCATTAATGAAGAAGAGTTTGATATGAGCTGAAAGAGTGGAGAAACTGGCTTGCAGAGCTGTGAGTCAATCAAAGAAAGAGTGGAGAAACTGGCTTGCAGAGCTGTGAGTCAATCAAAAGCTAATTAAGACAGGGCAGAGTATGAGGAACTATTCAACATGAAGAATCAGATCTTTAGTTAGGGGCAAAAAGGGAAGGAGACAGGAGGGGAGTCCCATAGCTATTCCTGGATACCTAGAAAGGAAATAAAGGTGCTTGCTCGTCTGAGGATGACTGTCTGGAAAAGGAGTGCTGGCTAGGTAAGAACTATATTAAAACTCAGTGCTGTTCAGAAAGCTAGTTTGAGGCTGTACCTGGGGTGTTTTTTAGTGTGCTGTGAGTGACATAATGTGAAAGGGTTAACTGGCTATTTCTGGAAAGGAAGAACATCTGATACATTGAGAAATCAAAAGCAAAACTGAACACTCTGAAGAACTACTCATGTTAGTACATGTAGGGAAATAGAAAAGATGCCAGAAAGACAGTCATGCACTACTAAATACATAGACTAATAGTACATTACAATCCTGGATTTCTCCTGTGTCTGATTCTTATTAGACTTTGGCCACATCCAAAGTAGAGACACCCCTTTTATCAAAGGGGGAAAAGTAATATAGGAACAGAGAAAAAAGAAGAAAGAACTGGACTCATTTCTAGTGATTATGTTAAAGTATAGCTGACATTCAAAGGGTTTTGGATTATATATAGTTTTATTTACAGGGCAATTCAATAGAGAAGTGCAAAATTTGAAAGAAAATAGCAAAAGGAGTGAAATTAAATAGTGACCTAATTAAAAAAAAAAGAACCATTTTAATGATACTTGTGTTTAGTTCTAGATCTATGGGATCTAGAAACATGCCTCAAGGGCCAAATCTCTTCCCTAGAACCTTGCTAGAATGCACAATAATGTAGTTCTTCCATTGTATTTGAAGTAGGTCTGAGGCTTCCCTCTAAAAGGGTGTCAGAGAGAATTTGCCATGGAAATTCATGCTGGAAAAGATATCAGTACCCCTTCATTGTGAGTACAGATGGAATGAGAGGCAGTTGACTGTAAAGAAATCCTAACCCTAAAATATTAACTTGGTTTTCTCTGAATATGACTGCAACGCTTGGAGCAGTTTTAATACTAAAAAAATCTGTATATGTAATATTTCCTTATGTGCATTTTAGTGTTTCATTATTGGATTGAATGAAAAAATGGAAAAAATGAAAAAAAAATGAAAAAAACAATAAACAAAAAAATTTTCTGTGCTACACTGGAACAGGTAAAGTAATACCCAGCTGATTAAGATGGGTATATAAGTGAATGTTTGAATTCATCTATCCTACAGAAAAAAAATTGTGGCCAGCTTTCAGACTCTCTTCTGACTGAGCAAAATGTTTGATCTGAATCAAGCTTTATGAGGATGCTCCATTAATCTTGTTTTTATAATCCAAACTAATGTAAACTTTAAATACAAATGTGTTTATAACTGGTAGTAAAAAAAAGTAACAATTTAATTGGAGCCATTAGAGTTTCAGAAGATTTGGTAATATAAAATTGTTTAGTCAAAAATAGTCTTTACAAAGGTCTTTTTTTAGTCAGAAAAATAAACAATATTATCTTATCAAGAAACTAAACCTACAACTGGTGTTAGTTGACATTGGAAATGGACTTCAGCCAGTGTAATGGTGACCGATATCAGTTGAAGAGTAGGTCCAAACTGATTAGCAAAATAGTAAATAGATCTTACATAGGTATGTGGTTTTGTCTGTAAAACTGTACAGCACCAACTGCAACTTTTGCCACTGTTTTGTTATGACTTCTTTTTATTTTTCAAAATAAAAGGAAGTGACTTGAATTCATCTTGCTCTTGCAGTTGAGCTGCTGAGAATGTATTTTAAAATCATTAACAACCGGACATGCAGTTCTTTCATCAGCTTAAGTGAACACAAACCATGGGGCTCGAATTTAAAAAAAAGAAAGATGACTTCAGGAACTTTGAAATCAATGTGGAATTCTTATTAAAAAAATGAAATAAATGACCTGCAGCCTAAAAAGTCACTCATTTTTCTAATATACAGAGTGACAGAAGATTAGGATATAAGTGGCAAGATTACGTAAGCAAAATGGAAAAGTATAGTTTTTCTGTTCAAGGCATTTGAGGTATATTTATTTTGAGAAATATGCTGCTCACAAGAAGAAAAAAAAGAAAATAAAAGAGAGAAACACTGAGGCAAAAAGGGTAATCAGTTACTGCTGATTCTAAGAAACTGCTTTTGCAGCACAGGAATTTTAAGAGATGACATCTGAAAGGCACAAAGAAAAGTACTACCAGAAACCAATTTAATGATAGGGTAAAACAACAACAAGATCCGTCTACCCCTCAAATTTTAGAACAGTTAGAAAGGCACACTAAAATTAATTATTTGAAAGTCAGGAGATGTGCTGTACCTTCTCCCCCATCACCTACTCCCCCAGAGAATGAGACTTACAGTACCAGAACCTCAAACATGCTTTAAAGTGCAAGTTGAACAGCGCAGTTTACATTTTGGCTATGTAAGTAACAAACAGAGCACTAACATACAGGTGTGAGCCCAGAGGAACTATTAATACAGAAATTGATGCTGTAGTGTGAATAAACAAGGTAAGTCCTACTCAAGGCATTGAAGCAATACTATCTTCATGAGTGACATGGGAAAAGCAGAAAGGTCAACTGGTCTGACAGAGTGTTGTGGTACAGACCCTGCAGCTTTTCAGGCTGCATTGTGATGTTGAGACCCACCGCTGTGTTCTTACTTAATTACAGGAATGCAGTGGGCTAGAATAATTTAGTACTGGCTGATCTTGATTCATGAGTAAGTAGAAGCAATCTGGTACCTTCCTGTGCTGGGTGTGGGTGCAGTGAGCTGGAACAACTAGGGAATTCATAACCACAACTGAAACTCCTGTTGCCTGGGAAACGTATCTGCAATCCCTCCTGCCTGGATCACAGCCCACTTTAAAGAGTGCCAAGATTGCCTGACAAGAATTATGGCCACAATGAAAAAGTACTGACCAAAGTCAATAATCCTGCAACCCTATAAATGCCAATCCTAAATGAGGCCTCTTGCAGCTCCCCAGAATCGCTGTGAGCTGCTTCTTGACATCTCCCTCTGAGCTGGGGTGCTCAGGGAGACTTTAAACTCTGCTGGTAAAGTCTGGCAAAAGGGAAGATCGCCCAACAAAGGGAGAATGAACAGCTCACTATAATTGGCTTTTGTAAAATTCTGAAAATCATTGGATACCAAAATTTACTAAAATCTGCAGAAAGGGAAACAACTTAATCATAGTTTAACCTCTATGCCTGTATATATATTAGTTTATGTGCACTGTGTGATTTGCTTAGATAGCTTTGCTGAATCCTTATCTAAATCACTATAAAGATTATAACCAATTATTGATTATTAACTGATTAAACATTGCTATATATTTATTTATACAAGCTGACCTCTTGATTTATTGTAATAGTGTTAATGACTTTTAAACTGCTGCTACCTTAAAGTTATATAGGACCCACAATGCCATGTTAAATCACTATCATTAAAATGCCTGTAAACAATGTCATGTTAAATCACTATATCTGAAATCTCCAAACCCAAATACTCTTAGTCATAAACTGTTGACCAAGTTTGGGACTAGAATTGAATCTAGCTCCACTCTCTGAAGGAGTCTGAAGAGTAAGTGTGTCCTTTGTGAACCTCGTGACGCAATGGGAAGGTTTCTCTTACGCCTTTCATTCCTTTATATGCTTATACACAACCTGTTCACCAAATCTGGGACTAGGGGTGAATCTAGCTGCACCTAGACCCCTCTCTCAGAAGTTTAGGGAGCAAGGGGTTCCATTCTGAATGTTGTGACTTAACAGGAGATTCTCCCTTATCCTTTGTATTCTTAGATGTGAGCCATTGAGCAATTCAATGGGAGGGCTTCCCCTCTCCCTTTTCATTCCCAGTCTCTGTGTAAAATCATTCCAGCCCAATCCCAAATCAATTTACCTTGCTATATTTCTCCAATATAGTCATAGCGTGAACCTTGCCACCAAACTGAACCTTCTGTTACTTTGCTAAATTCTATCAAATTCATTAAACTTTGTCAATCATTCTACCTCAATAAAACGTATTACTGCTTTCCTATTCTGAGGTGCATTCCACTCATTCTGCAGATCCTGTGACAAATGATACAGGTTATTTTAGTGCTTTAACCACTCCTTCCATGACACAGAGAAAACATCATATTAATTGTAGGGACAATGAGAATTCTAAATCTCTACCTGAAACTAATAGTGAGTCTGAAATATTTAGAATCTTTAAACGGGGGAAAAATAATAAATTAATGATGATTGGTGCTATAAAAGAATATTTTACAGCCAATGAGATAAAAAAGAGATATCCAGATGTTCCTGAAGACATAGAAAACCTGTCAAGACACCGCAGAAGCAAGCTATCAGCAGAAAATCATGCTAGGAGTAGGAACACTGCTGTTAACTATGATGCTTGACATGTGGAATACAGGGTAGCTTAATAAATTGACAAAAAAAGAAATACTGATGACCAGTGAAAAGAGTTTCCTTAATAAATATATTGGAAAAAAATACCAAAGTGCATGTTAGACCAGAAGAAAAATAAAAGAATAGTACTTTTGAAATAGTACAGCATCGATACCCCGGGATAGCATTGCTCTAATTTCTTGCATTCAGATACTTGCCAATCGAACTGAGGTAAGTAACTGCGAGTAAATATTTCCACTACATTGCTCCTCACTAGAGTTTTGAAAGGGTGCTCCTCAGTGTATCATCTGCACAATAACATATCAGGAAAAAAAGCTTCAAGCATGTTAGGAGAACTAATAGGATGCAAAGTCAGTGGTGGCAGATAACATGAGAGGCATATAAAAATTCACTTCAGAGAGCATGGCAGCAAATTGGGAACTCTCCAGGACAAATCACCACCTATTAGTGGTCTAACAATCACGTTTTGAAAGTACTCACATAAATGGCACTTTAACCAGCAAAATAGAATTACAGCACACCAGGACATCATCACTTTTACTGGACTTTTTTAGATAGTAAGGGCTTGTTCCTAGAAGTTTGACCATTTGAATTGGTTTCAGTCTATCAGACTACCTCAGGTATTGCACAAACCTGAAATAAGAGAATACCAAACTCCACCAGGATATTTAAGATATTTATCCCAGTTAATTAACTTTAAAAAGCATGCCTGTGAAACCCCAGGCTATAGCTTAACTAAAACTAATGAATGGCTATGTGGGCTTTGCTGCAGCTGCTAACAATACTGAGCATTCACTTAGGACCTTCTGATGGACCTGTGTAAAATCTGAGTGTCTGATGCTGCTTTGAATCAGCAAAACAAACCAGACCATAGAAATTACATACAAGGTAATATGAGAAACTACTGATATAAAAAACACATTTGTGCTGCTTCTGATAGCGCAACCCAATGCATAGTAGAAATACAATTGTTAATGCTTACACAATAGATAAAAGTAAATAAATCTGTTAAAAAAAAGTCTTTAACCTGCACTAAAGGGCTTAATGTACTTCCAGCATAGCATGTCAGGCTCCTGCTTTTTGAAATAAAGGTTTAGGCTAGCAGTTTCCTCTCTCACACCTGGCATATTGTGATTACTACTGCAGAATTTGAAGTTTTCCATCAAATGCTGGCAAGGACACTTAGAAGTCATATTGGATTAACTGGTTATATTTACTACTACCTGCAAAACTGATGCTGAGCATTTATGAGTCCAATCTGTTATAGTGCTTGAACTTAGAGAGGACTTAGTTTTACAGAGTAAAAGGATAAGGATAAAGCCTCTTTTAACAGGAAACATGCTATTGGCTAGATTTTTTACACTAGATTTTGAATCTGGTACAGAGTTTGAGGAAATATTGCCATTTTATTTAAATTTGGTTACTTTTATGGGGTTTATGTGGTGGGTTGGCCTTAGCTGGCTGCCAGCTGGTCTCTCACTCTCCCGCCTCAAAGGACAAGGGGAGAAAATAAGATGAAAAGCTCATGGGTATACAAGAGGCCCTTACTAGATGCTATCTTCCACTCACTGTTTTAAGAAAGACATTTTCTTTAAGCTAGTACCTAAGCACCAGCTCAGCACCACAGGCCTGCAGTCTTCTTGAAGGGATGATGATGTTAGGAACAGGTGTTCTTTTTGAGTCTGTCCCATCCTTAGCCTCCTGGATATAAATAGGAAATTATTAATCTCCTGTGAGTTTGAAAACCAATTGAATCAAGGTGCTATTTAATTAAACATATGCTGAAGATGTGGTGCCTGATGGTAAGTAGTGCTCGCTTTGTGCATAATTGTTTCTGGTTGGGCCAGTAATGGCCAGAGTTATCACAATACAAGTATTTCTCTTCATGTAAGATGCTCAGTATGCCTCCAGAATGTCACAAAATTTTCATTTCCATTCATAATTTTTACAACATATACTTGGAGAACTACTTTTATATACTTTCCTGATGAAGAATGTAGCTCAACATATTGCTAGATGTAGCCAACTTACACCTGGTTAAAAACAAGAACACCTTGTTAACAACAAAAAAAGTGAGGGAAAGATACTAAAAAAGAAGACAGTAAAAACCAATATAAGGCTTTCTGATGCACAAGCACAATGTAACTAAGAGTGACTTTTGTAAAGCTCTCACAAGGTGGAGGCAGAATTTTCTTCTAAATAAAGCATATTTCTGAAGAAAGCATTACAAGCTTCAATCAGACATTCCAATTCAGTGCAGACCTCCAAGGTTAAGCCTGACTGTTAATTACAAGCATAAACAACAACAGATCCAAGCTTACAGATTATTTCATACTACTAGAGAAAATATTGCACTAAATGAACACAAACTGGACACTAAAGAATTTGATGGACGAGAAGTATTATTCTTTGTTCTTAGGACAGAAGTATTTCACAATTTGGAAATAACCTGATCAAAACTCAAGCTAACTCATCTTCCCCTTCCATACAATCATGGTTTAAGGCTGCGGGTTTTTTTTCAAATCACTGTATTTAATATTAACAATCTTGTTTACCATAGAATCACAGAATCATTATGGTTGGAAAGGACCTCCAGGGTCATCAAGTCCAACCTTTGTCCTAGCATCTCTCTAATCACTACACCATATCCTCAAGTGCCTCATCTATTCGTTCTTTAAACACCTCCAGGGATGGTGACTCCACCACCTCCCTGGGCACTCTATTCCAGTGCCTAACTACCCTCTCAGTGAAGAATTTCTTCCTCATATCTAATCTAAACCTCCCCTGATGCAACTTGAGGCCATTTCCCCTTGTCCTATCATTAGTAATTTGAGAGAAGAGACCAACATCAGCCTTGCTACAACCTCCTTTTAGGTAGCTGTAGAGGGCAATAAGGTCTCCTCTCAGTCTCCTCTTCTCTAGACTAAACAAACCCAGTTCCCTCAGCTGCTCTTCATAAGGCATGCTCTCCAGCCCTTTCACCAGCTTCATTGCCCTTCTCTGCACCTGCTCCAGCACCTCAATGTCCTTCTTGTACTGTGGGGACCAAAACTGGAAACAGTACTCAAGGTTCAGTCTCACGAGTGCCGAGTACAGAGGCACAATCACCTCCCTACTCCTGCTGGTCACACCATTTCTGATACAAGCCAGGATGCTGTTGGCTTTCTTGGCCACCTGGGCACACTGCTGACTCATGTTCAGCCGGCTGTCAACCAACACCCCCAGGTCCTTTTCCACCAGGCAGCTTTCCAGCCACTCCTCCCCAAGACTGTAGCGTTGCTGGGGGTTGTTGTGAGTGAAGTGCATGATCCGGCACTTGGCTTTGTTAAACCTCATCCAATTGACCTCAGTCCATCACTCCAGACTGTCCAGATCCCGCTGCAGAGCCTTCCTACCCTCAAGCAGATCAACACTTGTGCTTAATTTTGTGTCATCTGCAAATTTACTGAGGGTGCATTCAATTCCCTCGTCCAGGTCATTGATGAAGATATTAAACAAGACAGGTCCCAAAACTGAGCCCTGAGGGACACCGCTTGTGACCAGTCGCCAGCTGGATTTTACTCTGTTCACTACCACCCTCTGGGCTTGGCCATCCAGCCAGTTTTTAACCCAGCGAAGAGTCCTCCTGTCTATGCCATGAGCTGCCAGCTTCTCCAGCAGAATGCTGTGGGAAACGGTGTCAAATGCCTTACTGAAGTCCAGGTAGACAACATCTTGCCCTCATCCACTAGGCGGGTCACCTGATCATAGAAGGAGATCAGGTTGGTTAAACAGGACTTGCCCTTCATGAACCCATGTTGGCTGGGCCTGATCCCCCCCTTGTCCTGCACTTGCCGTGTGATCACCCCCAAGATGAGCTGTTCCATAACCTTTCCCGGGACCGAGGTCAGGCTGACGGGTCTGTAGTTCCCCGGATCATCCTTCCTGCCCTTCTTATAGATGGGTGTCACATTGGCAAGTGTCCAGTCATCCGGGACCTCCCCAGTTGACCAGGATTGCTGATAAATGATGGAGGTTTACCATCCAATACCTGCATTTTTATTCTGTGCACAGTAATGCAAAGTACTGTTTATTTTAGGACAGAATGACTGCAGAGAAATACATATCCTTAAATAACAGTGTACAGACAGGTTAGTTTTTAAAGTGTGTTTTCATGCACACTTGGGGTACTGGAGCATACAGGTATAAACTCTGTGTTCTAGTCTATATCTTTGGATGCATCGTTCCAAGGCCCATTAATGCCTCTCTCTGAACCATCTCATAATCTGTTTCTTAGCCTCTTGAAGCAGAACAAATATATATGATTTTCTGCAAAAGTCAAGATCTCTAATATATTTTCCTAAGAATTTGTGCCAACTACTCAGAAACTCAGAATAACATAGCAAATACAGCTCTGACAAGACTTCAGCCTCTGACTATCCATTTGTTCCTTGCAACTCACATAGTATGCTAAAACACTCTACAAAATGTCCATAATTTTAGGTCTGATTGACATCTGTTTCTTCACTCTGAGAATTCTGAATCATCAAAAGTTGAAAGGTATTTCTCAGTCATCCATCATTTTCAAAGATATGCTGGTTCATCTCAAGTGAATCTCCCATTTCTTCTCTGCACTTACTACTAGTGGACTCTGAACTGAGACTTGCAGCATGATGAGGGGTGTATTCCTGCTCCAGATACCCAGTTCCTGTATTTTTATTGGCTATGATTGGTTTTACCCATAGTTCTTTGGGACTGAGCTTTTCTCACTCTTCCTAACAGAAAGTACTCTTCATAACTCTCAGCATAAAACAGTGACCCAAGCTTGTGCTGTTAGTTATCTGAATATACCAAAATATCTACTATTTCAATGAAAAGTGGATCCATATATTTTCAAGAAATCATAGAATTGTAGAAACATAGAATCATAGAATGTTAGGGGTTGGAAGGGACCTCTGGAGATCATCAAGTCCAACCCCCTGCCAAGCAGGACCATAGAATCTAGGGCAGGTCACACAGGAACACATCCAGATGGGTCTTGAAAGTCTCCAGAAAAGGAAACTCCACGACCTCTCTGGGGAGCCCGTTCCAGCGCTCTGTAACCCTCACAGTAAAGAAGTTCCTCCTCATGTTGAGGTGGAACTTCCTGTGCTCTAGCTTGTATCCATTGCCCCTTGTCCTATCGCAGGGCACAAGTGAAAAGAGGTTGCCCCTTTCCTCTTGACATCCAGCACTCATATGTTTAGACACATTAATTAGATCCCCTCTCAGTCTTCTCTCCTCCAGATTAAAAAGCCCCAGGTCTCTCAACCTTTCCTCATAAGGCAGGTGTTCCAGTCCCTTAAGCATCCTCGTAGCCCTCCGCTGGACTCTCTCCAGTAGATCTCTGTTCCTCTTGAACTGGGGAGCCCAGAACTGAACACAGTACTCCAGATGAGGTCTCACTAGGGCAGAGTAGAGGGGGAGGAGGACCTCCCTCCATCTGCTGGACACACTCTTCTTAATGCACCCCAGGATACCATTGGCTTTCTTGGCCACAGGGGCACATTGCTGTCCCATGGATAACTTGTGGTCCAGCAGGACTTCAAGGTCCTTCTCCACAGAGCTCTCTAGCAGATCTCCTCCCAGTCTGTACTGGTGCATTTTGTTACTCCTTCCCAGGTGCAGGACTCTGCACTTATTCTTGTTGAGCCTCATGAGGTTCCTCTTTGCCCAGCTCTCCAGTCTGTCCAAATCCTGCTGAATGGCCACACAGCCTTCAGGTATATTCAACCAAACCTCCCAGTTTTGTATCATCAGCACACTTGCTGAGAAGAAACTCTGTCCCTTCATCGAGGTCCTTGATGAAGATGTTGAACAGGACTGGACCAAGCACTGATCCTTGGGGGGTTCCACTAGTTACAGGTTTCCAGCCCGACTTGGCACTATTGTTCACCACTGTTCAGGCTCTATCATGTAGCCAGCTCTTAATCCATCTCATCGTCTGTTCTTCTACCTCACACTTCCTGAGCTTGCTCACAAGGATGTTATGGGAAACTGTGTCAAACACCTTGCTAAGGTCAAGGTAGATTACATCCACTGGTCTCCCTGCATCTACCCATTCAGTCATGACATCGTAGAATGCTATCAGATTAGTCAAGCATGATTTCCCCTTGGTAAATCCATGCTGACTACTCCTGATAACCTGCTTGTCTTCCATGTGCTTAGAGATGACCTCCAGAATGAGCTGCTCCATCATTTTTCCAGGGATGGAGGTGAGGCTGACTGGTCTGTAGTTTGCTGGATCTTCCTTCTTGCCCTTTTTGAAGACTGGAGTGACATTGTCTTTCCTCCTGTCCTCAGGCACCTCTCCCGTTTGCCACGATCTTGTGAAAATCATGGAGAGTGGTAGAGCGACAGCATCAGCCAGGTATCTCAACACTCTCGGGTGCATCTTATCAGGGCCCATGGACTTGTGTGTATTTGATTTTCGTAACTGATCCCTAACCCAGTCTTCACTGACTAGTGGAGAGTCTTCCCTCCTCCAGGCTTCCTGTCTTACATCCAGGGTCTGGAATTCACAAGGGCTGGTCTTCAGATTAAAGACCAAAGCAAAGAAGGTATTCAGCAACTCTGCCTTCTCTGCATCCTGATTCAGCAGAGGGCCCACACTTTCCCTGTTCTTCCTTTTGCTACTGATATATTTGAAGAAGCCCTTTTTGTTCCCTTTTACTTCCTTTGCCAGTTTTAGTTCTAAGAAGGCTTTGGCCTTTCTTGTTGCTTTCCTACATGTCCTGACAACTTCCCTACAGTTCTTCCCCACAGTCTCCCAGTGACAAGTTCTTCTTGTCACAGAAGTGACAAGTCCTTTCTTCCATGAACTTGCTGATTTGCGTTGTGAGCACACATCTTCAGTGTTAATATCCCTGTAGATGCTTGTGAAACAGTGAGAATTGTCCATTGTTCATTTACTACAAACCCCACATTTCTCTTGAGGAAGAAAATCAGACAATTAGAAAAACTTTTGTCTTTTCTTTTTACTAGAGAAGGCAGAAATAAAAGCTCTATCTTTTAGAGAAATATATTGGAAATCTTACAGGAGGAATTTGATCTTTTACAATTTCATCAGTATTTCTATAACAGAAAAATCTGGGTAGATTATTAAAAGGAAATCATCAAGCTTTGTTTTGTCTTGTTTTGTCTTGTCTTGTTTTAATTGTGCAGACCTACGATAAAATCATTTCTGTATTCATACCACAGAGCATTGTTTCTGTAGTTTGGGTAATTCTTTCTTCCTTACCCTCAAAAAGTGAAACAGTGTTAGTTTTGCTTTAGAGTTACAGCAGTAAACTCAGCTTTGGAAATACACTGGTGTACTCCCCTTGAATTAGTGGACTGAAAGCGGAAGGAAGATATATAGATAGAAATATTGATAAGGCTTATTCCTTCTCACAGCACTCTTTCTACCAACTTGCTGAAGTAGAAGGGTTTGTGAAATAAGGGAATTCTGATGACTGTCTTGAAAATATATAGATAAAATTGGGCATATTGTAAGTTCTTGCAAAGTAAATGACCTCCATGCATTTTTCAACAATTGTTGATCTTCTGTCAACAATTCAGCACTTACCTTGTTCACCTGGACTTTTTGGCATATGTCAGACCGATGGAGTAGAGCAGTGTCTTTCTGGATGGTGAATACTTGAAGGACTAGCTGATGACACTGAGATTTAATAGACTCGGTATATTAAAATTTTCATAATAGAGGCATTCAATAAATTAGATGTGGAAATAGAGAAGGAATCAGCAAAGAAATCTGAATCCACAGATCAGATTTTCACAAGCACATGAATGGCATTATTTAAGTTGATGCCTTTTGTAAAAAAGGACCAAACCAGCTAAAACTATATTGTAACACTTCTCCACTTGTTTATGTGTTCCAGAAGAGAGTAATGGCTAACATCACTTTCTGATCCTCTTAACCCTTTTTTGCCTGACAAATATGTCAGATGCTTTTGGAAATGATTGTTTCCTTTTCTAGTCACTTTGGTATTCTTCGTATTCTAACACTGCTGGAGCTTTAGACTGTGCCATACAGATTTGAGAATCTGTATGGCACAAATTTGACAGTTTGATTTAATCAACTTTTGATTAAATCAAAACAGAATGCTACACCTTCTCAGACTGCATATAATGTCCTGCTGAAAAAAAAAAAAAAAAGACCTTACTAAAAAAATTAGGAAAGGTTTTGTGCAACTGAAATCAATAATACATTAGGAATTGGGTTCAGATGGAACAGCAAGTTCTCTGAAAAAAATTTGAACAAAAAAGACATAAAATTTTCAGATATAAATAAACAAAATCTAATAGAAATACTGACTGGAGCTTAATTTTATTTTTCATTGGAAAGTATGTTGAAACTATTTGAACAGAGAAAACTATTAGCAGTATTGTGTTAATGTACATTCACTGGTGGATTAATAGATCTAACAACTTGTGCTCTCTGAGTAGGTGATAAAGTAGCAATTAAGCATCTTGTGCAAAATGCAGTAAAATGTCATTTGCAGTGGAAAAATATTATTTTAATGAAATATTTAGCTAATCCTTTCTATGTTGCAGATTTTAGCCCAAGACTGCTTAATGATCAGAATACCTTAATGAATATGTAACACACTGTCGGTAGAGACGGCCAGAGTAACGGCATAGTCCAATGTGGATAGAGTCGTTCTTGCTTTATTACTCTAATTGTGTGTATTTATAGCACAAAAGCAAAAGCATGCATTTAGCCCTTACACCTAATTGGTTATATTCCTATGATCATGCAATAAGCTATTCCGGTATTGGTTACATTGTGCAAATCACATACCTAACAACAATTTCTAATTAGTAGCACATATTCTTCACGCCCTTACAATTGCAACATAGCTCAGCCCATATATCTTAGGTCATTATCCAGGAGTTGTTTATGATTAATCTTCCTCCTCTTCTGTGGCCTTGGCTGGCGTCCCTCAAACTCAGGCCTCAGCTGCAAAGGCTGGATTGCTCACATGCCCACGCTCCATGAGAAATTCCTCTACAACACACCATCTTGACACAACTTTCTTCTGTCTTTAAAGTGGCAGCTAGGCTGACCATTTCCGTGTACATTCTATGTGTGGGGAGTTACATGAGAAAAATTTCACTTTTTGCATCTGAAATTCTTACAGGTGTAACCAATACTGTGTTATGTAGCAATGAAGGCAGGTGCAATTTATAGGTGTCCTGGTTCAGCTAGGATAGGGTTAATATTAATTTTCACTAGAGGTTGAGAGGAAGCCATAGCTGGGAGAGACAACTGAACCAGCCAATAGGTTATTCGATTCCATACTGATGTTATGCCCGCAATGTTAGAATTACACAGTCCGAGACAGGGGTTGTCGCATTTGTTTCAGCTCTCGGTCTGTGTGGTTTATAACACTTGCTTTGTATATTGTTTCATCACTGTTATTACTACTGTTCTTCTTATGGTTCCTTTTGCATTGTTGTATTAAATTCTACTTATCTCAGCCTGCTGGGTTTTTGTGTTTTCCTCACTCTCCCCTTTCCATCCAGGGGTGTGGGGGCAGTGAGTGAGTGGCCACATGGTGCTTAGGTCCCAGCAGGGTCTAAACCACCACAATAGGATAAATGCTCAATCCCTACAGCCACAATAGCTGGTATAATTCAAAGCAAATACAGACAGTGTCAGGAACTGAGTTTGTGTTGTCTTCTGATGACTGCTGTAGGAGTCTGTTTGGCAGAATAACAAAACAGTGCCAGTGCTTTTGGTGTTTATACACTGTTTCTAGACACAGCTACAGTTTTGTTCCATATTAAAACTAAGTTGAAAGAGCATAGAATCATAGAATGGTTTGGGTTGGAAGGAACCTTAAATATCATATAACTCCAAAACCCCTGCAGGGACACCTTCCACTAGACCAGGTTGCTCAAGGCCCCATCCGACTTGGCCTTGAACACCTCCAGGGATGGAGCATCCACAACTTCCCTGGGCAACCTGTTCAAGTGACTCACCACCCTCAAAGTGAAGAATTTCTTCCTCATTTCCAGTCTAAATATACCCTCTTCCAGTTTCAAACCATTACCCCTTGTCCTACTAGTTCAGGCCTTTGTAAAAAGTCCCTCCCCAGCCTTCTTGTAGGCCCCCTTCAGATACTCAAGGCCACAATGATGTCTCCCCAGAGCCTTCTCTTCTCCAAGATGAACAACCCCATGCCTTTCTTTATAGGAGAGATGTTCCAGTCCTCTAATCATCTTTGTAGCCCTCCTCTGGACCCTCTTCAACAGGTCTATGTCCTTCTTGTGCTGGGGACTCCAGTGCTGAACAGAGTACTCCAAGTGGGGTCTCACAAGAGTGGAGTAGAGGGGCAGAATCACGTCCCTTAACCTGCTGGCCATAGTTCTTTTCAACCCCAGATATGGTTGGCTTTCTAGCTTGCACTCATACATTGTTGGCTCATGTTGAGCTTTTCATCAACCAGCACCCCCAAGTCTTTCTCCTCAGGGCTGCTCTCAATCCACTCATTGCCCAGCCTGTATTTGTGCTTGAGATTGCCCTGACACAGGTGCAAGACCTTGCACTTGGCCTTGTTGAACTTCATGAGGTTGGCATGGGCCCACCTCTCAAGCCTGTCAAGGTCCCTCTGGATGGCATCCCTTCCCTCCAGTGTGTTGAACACACTACACAGCTTTGTGTCATCTGCAAACTTGCTGAGGGTGCACTCAATCCCACTGTCCATGTCACCAACAAAGATGTTAAACAGCACATATTGATAATTCGTTTTAGTTGTCATCATAATAAGATCAAGAGGCTTTTCACTGTATTATTAAAGTTTATCCCTGAATTCTGTGTCTTGCCTCTAAGTGTACCACCAGCCCTGATTGTCCCTGCCCAATGCCTGCAGGTCCCTGCCCCTACCCATAACCCAGGCCCCGTATCAGCCCTCAGGGCCACCAGCCTCTGCCCCAGAGATGGTACAGTGGGGCCAGTGTCCAGCTCCCCACAGCCCAGCCCTACATGGCAATGGGCCCTGCTGAGCTGGGCCTACCTGCAGGCCCATGTTCTGGCCTGGCCTCGGCCCATGCCCATTCCCAGAGAGGTGACCAATGCCCAGGAGTGGGGCTGCCCCTGTGCCCCCATGACTGCACTACTCCTGGCTAGGGTGGAGAGAAGGGCCCTGGCTGCCAGGTCCTGCCCTGCACAACCCAGTGGAGCCCCTGATGCTCTCAGCCTCAGGGAGCCACAGGCCTCTGTGGCAGATGCACCTGCCCTGACAAAGACCTGACAGTGACGAGGACTTGCCAAAGACCTATACCTTAAGTCCATTAAAACCTGATTACTTTGCCTCAGGCTCTTACCCTGCCTTTGTTGTGTGTTTGCCCAAGCTAATAAGTGACCATAGGTTAGACTCAACTAGGGTACAAATGGAGCCCCCTCAGGGATTTGAGTCAGTCCTCCTCAGAGCAGCAGGACTGCAGCTGGAGACTCTCCCCTTGGATTGGGATGCTGCTCAAGGAAACTTCTCAGGATTGAGTAAGCCCTTACACCTGCACCCGCTGCTTTGGTGAGTGAATAATGGTTCTGGATATAGGCTTGAGTGAGCCCTCACCCTTGTAGGTGAGTCATCCCCTTTCTCAGTACCCATGAGTGGGAGGCTTTCCCTCTTGAGTGAGCATGTGCACATTTTGGTTCATCTTTCTGAAAAGGAATATTGGCAAAATTTAGAAATTAGTTCCTGCCTGACATCCAAACTTGTAATTTACTTTGGTCCTTCAGAGTGCTGGGTAATTTTTGGCTGGAATAAATCTGAATTTTGGGTAGCTACTCTGTCTGTTTTGTGGGTGCCTCTGTGCCTTTACAGTGCCCTGACTGGATTTCAGTGTCTGGCCACAGGCAAATCAATTCACTATCATTTCTGCCAGCCCCAAGAATCTAAATAATCTGTAGTCTCCTTTTAGTAATTCCTTATATCAGGTATACACCTGTGTTTCACACACACAGCCCCCACGTCTTGCTCAAACTAACTATACTGTACACCTGAAGCTTTTAAAAGCAAATGACAAGTGAATGAGAATAAATGTCTTCTTGTCAAATGAGATCCACAACACCACATGTTAGTTTATCTTTCTTAAGGCAATGCATCTAATTGCTGAGCAATCAGTATAGCATTATTTAAGAATTGTCCTAAGTAATTAAATTAGGCTACTCTAGTTTGCTTAAACACACATTAATCTTTCATAGCGACATCAAATTTGAAAACACCTTAGGGAAAAATTCTGCAGTAAATCATTTGTTAATGTAATAAATGTTTAACCTGTAAAATAATAGATGAAGTAGAATACTTCAAAGCAGTTCTAGTTTACCTTATTATTTCCTTGATTAAAAAACATGAATCAGCGCTGCTTAATAATTTCATTGTATCATTCATGCACAAAGTCTACTGTGTTGTACTTGATTGATGGGAAAAATGGGCAATTTGTATGTTTTAAACATTAAAAGATTTTTTTACAAATTCACATTTTAAAAGTTCAAATTCTCCTCATGTTGTATTTGGTAAAGTACATAAAAGCTGCCTTGTTTTCTCACTTCAATTTAAAATTGGAAATGGGAGAAACTTAATTATGATTGGAATAATGTTTATTAGCAAAAGTATATAAATTATAAGCTATAATACAAGATATACTACTTTTTAGTGCCATGGCCTGAGATTAGACTTAGAGACACGGCCAGTTTTTGAAGGTAATTTAGCAGTATCCCTTCTAATGTTTGTGTTTAGCCTGGATTAACTTTGCATGCAGCCTCCCCTCAGTGTGAGACAAGCGGTGGCATTAGAAAGTTACATAGCAAGTCTCTGCCACTCCTGTTGAAACTTGGCATGGTGAGCTGTACAGTGCGTGATCTTTCTCCTTCAAGTAGCTATGCTACAGCCCTTCTTAGAGGAATCTGTGGTAACTATGACTGCTCTGTCGGGTGGTGCTTATCATGTCATTGCATTAGACATTCTGTGAGCTAGAGCATCAAAGTGTACAGAAACTGAAAATGCTACACTGTGTTCTAGAATGAAGGAAGTGAGGATTATATGCTATGGCCATGACCATACATTGAAACAATGTTCACAATTTGAATGCATTTGTTTTTCTGTGAATAACCCTATAGAAATTCCATATGCGAGTACTTCATATGAATCCATCTACTTTTGGTTTCTGCATGCGTTGTTTTGTAATGTATGTTTTGTATCATTTATTTGCAGAAGTGATGGTGTGAAAAAGCCTGCAAATGACTATGTCTGTATCCAAACTGAACAGCAGATGTGTGCTACAACATCACCTGAGTTTTGACTTGATCAGGTGATACTACACATATTCTGTGCCTGAAGCACATTATATCACCCTTTTAACGTGCTAGACTTTCTTCTTTGTAAATACCACAGTGCAAGCAGTGTACAAACATGATCTGGAAATGAGATTTGTGTCCTGCAAGTCTCTGACTATGACTACAGTAGCAAACATTTTGAACAAGCAGAAGTGGATTCGTAGCACAGATGCTCATATTGAGAAATATGTTGTAGATGTATATTATAGAGTGCAGAATCTGATGCTGAGGATCCGATATTTTTGATTTTATTTTTTCAAGCTTCAAACTCATTCTAGACTGATTCCATTATGTGGCATTAAATGCACTTCTCAAACACTGTCTAGCTTAAAGCTATGCCTAGAGTGAACCAAAGCCTAGTAAATGACAATTATCAAAAACTTTGATTCAGCAGCAGTCATAACTTTGAAACTTTGGTTCAGAAACAGAACTCCCAGAGATTCTTGGAGTGTGTGGAAGATAACATCCTAACACAGCTCATGAAGGAGCCAGCTAGAGAAGGTGCCCTCCTGGACCTGTTGCTTGTTAACAGAGAAAGAATTGCAGGAGATGTAACAATTGGAGTCTGTTTAGTGCACAGCCATCATTAAATAATAGAGTTTTTGAATCTTGGAGTAGTAAGAGGAGGGTTAGCAGAACTGCTGCCTTGGACTACTGTAGGGCAGACTTTGACCTGTTCAGGAGACTGATTGGCAGAGTCCCTTGGGAGGCTGTTCTGAAGGACAAAGGAGTCCAGGAAGGCTGGACATTCTTACAGAAGGAAATCTCAAAGGTGCACAAACAGGCTACCCCCACGTCCCGAAAGACAGGAAGGAAGGGAAGAAAACTGGACTGGCTGAGTGGAGAGCTTTGGCTAGAAGTCAGGAACCGAAGGAGAGTTTATAGCCTTTGGGAAAGGGAGCAGGCCACCCAGGAGGACTACAAACATGCAGTTTGTCCATGAAAAATAGAAGGGCCAAAGCCCAGCTAGAACTCGATCTGGATGTTGCCATAGAAAACAATTAAAAATGCTTCTATTAGTACATTAACAACAAAAGGAGGGCTAGGGAGAGTCTTCATCCTTTATTGGATGCAGAGGGAAACACAGTGACTGAGGACAAGGAAAAGGCTGAGGTACTGAATGCCTTCTTTGCCTCAGCCTTTAATAGCAGGAATAGCTGCTTGCTGGGTAGCCAACCCCATGAGCTGGAAGACAGGGATGGGGAGCAGGAGGTGACCGCCATAATACAGGAGGAAATGGTTAGTGACCTGCTGTACCAGCTACACAAGTCTACAGGGCCAGATGAGTTACACCCAAGAGTGCTGAAGTAGTTGGTGGTTGTGCTTTCCAAGCCACTTTTTATGATTTATCAGCAGTCCCAACAGCCTGCAGATTAGCAAATGTGACGCCCATCTACAAGAAGGGCTGGAAGGAGGATCCAGGGAACTACAGACCTGTCAGTCTGACCACAGTGCCAGGGAAGGTCATGGAGTAGATAATCTTGAGTGCCATAACACAACATCTACAG
Source organism: Eurystomus glaucurus suahelicus (assembly GCA_032159205.1). Classification (NCBI taxonomy): domain Eukaryota; kingdom Metazoa; phylum Chordata; class Aves; order Coraciiformes; family Coraciidae; genus Eurystomus; species Eurystomus glaucurus. The sequence continues at coordinate 27,360 of JAVFHW010080073.1, forward strand.
GACAACTAGGTGGTCAGGCCCAGTCAGCAGGGGTTCATGAAAGGCTGGTCCTGCTTAACGAATTGCATTTCTTTTTATGACAAGGTGAGCCACTTGGTGGATGAGGGAAAGGCTGTGGATGTTATTTAGCTGGACTTCAGTAAAGCCTTTGATACTGTTCCCCACAGCATTCTCATAAAAAAAAAACGGGCTGCCCTACACCTGGACAGGTGTACACTCTGCTGGACTGCACACTGGCTAGATGGCTAGGCCCAGAGTGTGGTGATGAATGGAGTTAAATTCAGTTGGTGGGCAGTCACAAGTGGTGTTCCCCAAGGCTCAGTGCTGGGGCCACTCCTGTTTAACATCATTATCAATGATCTTGATGATGAGATTGAGAGCATCCTCAGTAAGTTTGCAGATGACACCAAGTTAAGTGGGAGTGTTGATCTGGTTGAGGGTGGGGAGGCCCTTCAGAGGGACCTGGACAGGCTGGATCAATGAACTGAGGCCAGTCATATGGGCTTCAACAAGGCCAAGTGCCGAGTCCTGCACTTGGGCCACAGCAACCCTGTGCAATGCTACAGGCTTGGGGAGGAGTGGCTGGAAAGCTGCTTGGTAGAAAGGGACCTGGGGGTGTTAACAACAGCTGTCTGAACATGAGCCAGCAGCGTGCCCAGGTGGCAAGAAGGCAAAAGGCATCCTGGCTTGTATTAGGAATAGTGTGGCCATCAGGAGTAGAGAAGTGATCGTGCCCCTATATTCGGCACTGCTGAGGTTGCAGCTTGAGTACTCTGTTCGGTTTTGGGCACCATAGTATAAGAAAGACATTGAGGTTCTGGAGCATGTTCAAAGCAAGGCAACAAAGCTGGTGAAAGGTCTTGACCTTATGAAGAGTGGCTGAGGGACTTGGGATTGTTTACTATGAAGAAAAGGAGGCTGAAGGGAGACCGTATAGTTCTCTACAACTACATGAAAGAAGGTTGTAGGGAGGTGAGTGTTGGTCTCTTTTCACAAGTCAGAACTAATGGGACAAGAGGAAATGCACCAAGTTATGTCAGTGGAGGCTTAGGTTGGATATTAGGAAAGACTTCTGCCCTGAAAGGGTTGTCAAAGACTGGAACAGGCTGCCCAGGGACATGGTTGAATTGCCATCTCTGGATGTATTTAAAAGCTGTCTAGAGAGGGTGCTCAAGGATATGGTGTAGAAGTGGTCTGGTAGAGATAGATAATGGTTGGACTTGTTCTTAAAGGCCTTTTCCAACCATGGAAATTTAGTGATATTGTGACTTTGTGTAATTCAAACTGCTGTGTTCATGTAGATACATTTGCAGTGAGTGAGTTAGTTACACACATTCGGAAATTGGATTAAGACCCATTAACAAAATTTCTTTTAACATTGGGCAATACAATCAAAATGAGATAATAGAACTCCTCTTACCAATTTTCAGGTGCATAAAATGTCAGTATCTAGTTTACATTAATTGTTCAGGCTTCCAATTCTGGTAACAGGAAGAGAGATAAGTATGGTGAATAAAAAAGGTTGTATGTATCATCGTCTTAGAATAGGTGAAATTATCTTTTGGATGTAACAAACTTCTTCCACTGACATGAGAGAAGTCTAGAGCAATGACAAGATGCCTAATTTTTAGGCAGCTCAAAGATCATGAAAGTCCCAATTCTAGTAAGATCTTTTAAGAAACAGCACGCACTTTAAGTTCTCACTGCTTGTCACTATTTTTATGCTGTGGTGAACGGAGATTTATGTCTCATTGAGACAGTGAATTCCCTTTCCCAGAGATGCTTTGTGGCTGCTAGGACTGCCGGGAACGGCTGGGAAGTGCCTGGATTTTTCTAGAATCTGAAGATAACGGACACTATAAAAGCAGGAGAGAGCCCCGCTTCTCTCTCTTTTCCATCTGCGCCACCACCGGGAGAGAGCAGACCCCTTCCTCGCTGGGACTTGGCCCAGGACCAGGCCGATAGCCGGGAGTTAGTTAGCAGCGATTCTTCCACCGTCTGATATATATGAAGAATCTTGACAAACTGCTCCTACCTGCGTAGCAAGCCGTGAGTCCAATTCTCTAACCCCATCCTTCCCCCCCACATAGTCACGAGCCGAGAACAAGAAGCTTGTACAGGGGGGGTACAGGGGGGTAAACATGCCCAGAGCCGCCTGGGGAGAGGCGTTTCTGCCCTGGCTTTACTCCAGTCAGGAATTTTTGCTGAATTCAAAGAAGAAACAGCTGCCTTTCCTGAAAGAGGCAGGTGACCTTGACTGTTATCTGCTTTCAAACGAACTTCTATAAACTGTCTTAAGGAGAAAACAGGAGGGGGGAAGAAGAAAGGGAAGGCTGCCAGGGAGCCA
>JAVFHW010080073.1:44537-59959 GCA_032159205.1 Eurystomus glaucurus suahelicus
AAAAAAAAAAAAATGGGAGGAGACAGGGAGACGGAGCTACAGAAAGACAGTGCTACTGTTGTGTCTGGAATCTGATATCCCATCTAAGTATAAGAAAAACTTTGAGCAGAATTGTTTATGCCTACTAAAGGGAAAAAAAAGAGTGAGAGAAACAAATTTTTTTAAAAAAGAAATAATAATTTGTTCCTCTGTCAGGATTAGCAAATAAATATTTATCTGACATTAGACTGACCTTTATAATTTTTAACTTTTAATGTAGTTCTTCATTTAGGGATAGTCATTAGGCTGAGAAATAAACAAAATTAATTATTACCTTTGAGCTCTTTTACAGGCATGAACTAATGAAGGGGAAAATGTCTGTCCCTCCACAGCTGTTATAGGAAAGATTTTATATTTAACACAGTATTCCTATTTGTATAGTCACTTCTACTAATTTGCCAGGATAGAGACATAACGGAATTGCTATTAAAAGAAAAGTGAGGTGAGAACCGAGTGAGACAGGTTCTCACCTGTTTACCTCAACTTCCATTTTCTTTGCTCTTTATTATATGTACTGTCATTTGTTGTCTCAACATAGCCCTGTAGGTGGCCCTGCTTTAATAGGGGTGTCGTACAAGATGACCTCCAGAGGTCCCTTCCAACATCAACCATTCTTCCATGACTTAATATGCTGTCCAGTAACATTTGCCTGTGATTCCCATTTGCCACCAGAACTCTCCCAGCATTCACCAGGTTCAGTTGATGATTACTCCAGGCTTTTGATATTCAAAGACATTTTTTGCTTTATTCTCCCCTTCCAGAGGTGGCTGCCTTCTGCTCTGGGTGAGTTCTGGAGTTTTCTGCCTCTATTTATTATTTGTTTTCCTCTCACGGTTAAACCAGTTGCTTCGTGTAATAAGCAAGAAAGTGTCCGTCAGCCTGGATAGGGTTCACTGAAATAGGTTTTCAGCTTTTTTCTTCCCACCCTCTCCTATCTCCTTAGCTGTATTTTTTTCTTGGTTCTTCTTTTAAAAATTATTTTTAATTTCCTTCTTTTATTCATTTCATATTCTCATCTGTGACTCAGGCATTAGAAGACATTGACAATCTTGCTCAGCCTTACTTTGCATATCTCATTTGTTCTGTCCTGTCTGTTCCAGAGATTTGACATTCATATCTATCTTGCTATTATATTTCTATTGAGACAGGAGGAAGAGTCTTGGCAGCTATGCCTACAGAAAGCAAGCTGAAATGGGAATGTGAAACTGAAAGAGAGAATGGTCTGTATGAGAAAAGGTAAGTTCCAGTAGGCCTGTTTGTCTAACAACATAGAGAGGCCATGATCTTTCTCTGATTTAATGGAGGGTAAAGTTGCTACTTTTCTATCAAGTATTTGAATTGTGACTGAATTCAAAGCTGACCCGAGGATTTAGCCACACAACATTCACTGATTTTAATATAAGTTAACTCCCATGTACTCATCCTGTCTCTTTGTCCTTAAATTTTATCTTCAGTTATATGCATATAGCGTCACTGCCAAGTTCCTAAAGCATTGTCAAGTAGAGAGAATTCTGCATCCAAGGCCAGGTTTTTGTTTAAAGACTGACTTGAGCTGACAAGGGTCCTTAACTGCAAGTGAACTCCTAGTGTACTGTGTAATATCTTTAATTTACTGACAGAGGTAAATTTGTTTAACTGAAAACAGAGATCCAAGAAAAAAAATACATACATACTTTATTCTTTCTTTTCTGATACAAAGCAGAGGGATTATTTTTCAAAGTGAAAAAAAGCAATGCACAAACCTGTTTGCGCTACCACTGTAACAATGCTGCTGTGACTAGGATTTAATTCAGACACTTTCTAGAGACCTTGAAGAACTTCATTTATCTTAAACTTTTACTTTTTTTCCTAGAAGTTTAAGGAAAACAAAGTATTGTATAAAAGGATACCATCAAGAAAGTCTTGAGCTGAATTCAATTAAATGTCAGTTTGTCGTATATTAAGGAGCACTGTAGGAGAACTGCTTTGTTATGTAATTAAAATGGCTCGTTGTTAAGAAAAAATATTTACAGAGATATGGATATGTTAGCTGGGATTTAAACATGTTTATAAAATGGTCTCTTGATACCTTATCCAAGTTATTTCCTCCAGCAACTATATTAATTCCTACAAATTTAATTCAGATTGCTAAAATCAATATTTTCACAGAAATGTGGATCACCCTGGCCTAAATAAAAAGGCATTTACTTACTCTAGTTTCAAAATTGTGTAATCATCTGGTATTTTATTTATAACATCAATAACAAAAGAACATAGCTTTTCAGATCTTCAGGATATTGGAAACCAAAAGAATCTCTGGAGTAATCCACAGGGTTGCCCCAGAATCTCTGTAAATAAGATGTGTCTAACTAGAAAGAGAAATGGAATAAACTCCTAAATCTGTCTGACACATAAGAGCATACTAATTTGCTCAATTTCTATGAGCAAATGCAGATTCTGACTTCAATCTTGGGGAAAATGAATGTAGCAAAAAGCAAAAAAGACCAGAATGTGTCAAGGCTGTTTTCAGCTGTATACAAGATCACAATGAGGTCCTGGATGCAGCCTCTGCATATCACAGGAAATACTTTAATATAAAAAGTTATAATCAGTGTCACGAGCATGGATAATTGTATCTCATATACGGACAGGAAATAGAGAGCTTACAATATCTATGAAAAGATGTCTAACAAAACCAGGGAATTTGTTACTCTAAACTTTCTGTTCTCACTTAGATGTGAACATGACCACATCAGCTTTGTTGAAGATAACCATTGCAATATTTTTTCTGGCACTTAATGCTGAGTGGGATACTTAGCATACTGTGGAAGTGCTGCAATGCTTGAGACCGTGATACTCTTAGACATTGCCAAAGGAATTATGAAATACATGTAATTAATTTTTAGCTTCTTAAACAAATGCCCTGGTTCATCAGAAAAGACATGTAAGCTCTGTACCTTGATTTGTACTATGTTGCTTAGAAATATTGTAAAATGTGTCAGGAAAGAAAAGCCCTTGAATTTCTTCTGCTTCAGTTGCAATTCTATTAATAGAATGGGCAGAGAACAGGAACGCTTCATTGCTTTTGGCTGATCGAGGGGAATACAAGGACCTTCCTACTTTCAAAGTGGCTTTGAAACAGTGCTACCAGCAATAAGGCATCACAGGGGTTCAGCACTGTAATGTAAAAATGATATTTTTTTTAAAATAGAAAAATACAATTTTTGCCTTTCTTTTACTTTATCAGTGGGAAACTCAGATAACTGGGTCTGTCATTTCCTTCTTCATGTTCTGCAACTTTAAATGAATGGGGTCATAAAGACATACTAACAAGCACAAAATTTAATAGTAAAAGCTTTCTGGTAATCAATCATCTGATTAAAGTGGACACTGCATAACCCTGTAGAATAATCATGATCAGTTACTAGCCTAGTTGACTAGGAATAAACAGCTGATTATATGATTACACAAAGCTTCAAAAATTTCACGGCAGATGAATCCCCTGTCTGTCTGAAATGTTTGGCCTGACCTTGTGTGAGATATTATACAGTGCCATTCCTGTGGGCTGCTAAGGTCCTGCAGTTTTCCATTAAGCTAAATGAGAAAGTCTTGACCATCACAGTTTGCACCATTGGGCCCATTATCTTTTGCCCTCCAGGTGATTTGCTATGTGCTTTATTGCAGAAGACAGAATAGTTGAGAGGGTATTATCCTGCAGACAGCAATGTCAAAGCTTATCCATTTATGAGTACAATGATACTTTCTAAGTTATAGAGTAGGGAGTGTTGCATGATTCCCATTAACTTTGGTAGGAATGACACAATTTAATATTAAAAAATGATACTGAAAAGGAGTTAGAATGATTTTATTGATGAAAAAAAACTTAAAAATTCATACAGAGATTTTTAGTTGCTTTAACACAATGTCTTTGACCCTAAAAGAAGAAAGCAGGTCTGTTATAGCTAGTCACATAGCTAAAATACACTGACATGGGCTGGCGGACTAAAATGATCACGCGAGTAGCCAATGTGTTAAAATGGCTGTAACTATACAGAATTCCTCAGAAGAGATCTAAACAGCATTTTGACCAGCATACTTCTTTTCTTCTAACAGGTGCTAAGTATCTCAGTATTCACTGATGAACTGTTACTCTGTGATAAATGTTGACTAGCCTCATGTAGCTCTCTTTGACTTAATTCTGTGCATTTGTGTAGCAACAGCAGGGCTGATGCCAGACAAGGTGAGGAATGTCTGTTAGTTAATCTCAATAGCCAGCAGGGGAAGCTGCAGCATCGGTTTTCAGTGTGAAATGCTGGTTATTTTTAAATCCATGGATTAAAAGGTGGAGTTATCTTAAAATGAGAGGCAGAATATGTATGTTTGCATTAAGGAGTTTTTGTCAGACTACACTTGGGTTGACTAAACTCACAAGTGAGAAAGCAGTGAATGAGTGGTACAGAACAAACAGCTGCTATTTAGTGTCTAAATTTATGTCTCCTATATATTTACATAGACTGCTGAAAGCAGGCTTAATATAGATTCAGTGATTTTAGCAATTATTAGGTAACTGTAGTCCTTGCTCCATGTGCATAAGAAAGGTGTTTCTGTAGAAAAGATGCTGGACTGCAACAAATCTGAGTGCTGTTCTTATGCTCATCATGACAAGTGTCAAAAAGTCATTTGGGCTCCATTCAAAATATTTTTCTAAAGCACATGCTTATGGACTTCACAATTTGGCTTTTAATCCATCTCTCATTCAGTCTTTCATCTTTAAACAGGAGTACAGTACTTTGCCTTTCCCATCTTTTTCCTCATATTAAAAAGAGGTATGTTTTGATGGCCAGAAAGCTTTACATATGATCCTAACAACAATACTTTAACTATTAATACACCTTTTCTTCTCAGTTTCTACTAAAATGGAATTTGTATGACTGTTATCACATTGGTATACTGATGATATTCCCTTCATGCCTTACTAATAATAGATGTGTCAGTGTGGTAGAAAAGAGGTTATAATTGGGCATCTATAGAAGCTGTGCAATTAGAAAGGCCATTGTAAATTCTAGTATGAACATTTTCTTGAGGTTATGTTAATGACCCATGAAGAAAGTTTTTTCATTAAATCTAATACTCTTGATTTTGTCCAAAATAATTATACAGTCTTAATTCTAATTTAATTCTAATTCTGATCTTTTTATTGACCTAGAAATCCCTCAGTAGGAATCTGCAAGTTGCTAGACATCTGCATGAAAATTATTTAATCTGCAGGAAATTTGCTAGTTTAGGACTGACTCTTTCCTGTCTTTAGTTTCAAACAATGGGATTTTGTTCTTCAAATGGTAGTTTGTTTTGAAGGTGTTTATAGATGTACAGTGGGGATTCACTTGTAGCTCTGTCCATACATATTTTTAAGTTCAGTTCTACCCTAGTAGCAACTGATGGAATGGCCACAATCTATCCCCTAAGGTGACAGAATCATTTGGTAACTTACGAGTACTAATGGGAAATTTCTACCTGATATGCAATTATTTTCATGTTACAAGCCCTTATAAGAATAAAGATTATTTTTATTACTCCTTTATCTTCAAGAAGATTAAACATTAGAAATTGATTCAATGTATATTTCAGATGTAATAAATGCTGCATATTTGTGTTTCCAGAAGAGTCAAGATACCCAGAAGTACTGCTGAAGAAAGGTTAAACATTTAATTTGTCTGTTGGGGAAAGCTTTACCAAAAAGCCTGAAAAACAAACTAGTAAATGTTCAACTGGTACAGCTTGGGAGAGGCTACTTGACACAGTTTATTGCATCTATTATTTTCTAAAGCTGTTTCCTCTTGTCTAAATAGCTAATGTGGTGCTGGAAGCAAGGAAATACTAGATGCAGGATGGTGGCAGGGATTTCTTTACAAGAGAATATGGATACCACTGTTGGAACACTGAGTTATGGGATGGACTCAATGTCACAGATTCACAGAATGGTAAGGGTTGGAAGGGACCTCTAGAGATCATCTAGTCCAACCCCCCCACCAAAGCAGGTTCATCTAGGCAAGGTCACACAGGAATGCATCCAGATGGGTCTTGAAAGTCTCCAGAGAAGAAGACTCCACAACCTCCCTGGAAAGCCTGTTCCAGTGCTCTGTCAAACTCACAGTAAAGCAGTTCCTCCTCATGTTGAGGTGGAACTTCCTGTGTTCCACTTGTGCCCATTTCCCCTTGTCCTATCACTAGGCACCATTGAAAAGAGACTGATTGCTCCATCTTCCTGACACCTAGCCCTCAGATATTTATAGACATTGATCAGATCCCCTTTCAGCCTTCTCTTTTCCAGGCTAAACAGCCCCAGGGATCTCAGTCTTTCCTCATAAGAGAGATGTTCCAGTCCCTTAATCATACTCATAGCCCTCCATTGGACTCTCCAGTATTTCCCTGTCATCCTTGAACTGGAGAGCCCAGAACTGGACACAATATTCCAAATGTGGCCTTACCAGGGCAGAATAGAGGGGGAGCAGAACCTCCCTCAACTTGCTGGGCACGTTCTTCTTAACACAGCCCAGGTTACCATTGGCCTTCTTTACCACAAGGGCACATTGCTATCTCATGGTGAACTTGTCCACCAGGACTCCCAGGTCCTTCTCTGAAGAGCTGCTTTCCATAACCTGTACTGGTGGATTGGGTTATTCCTCCCCAGGTGCAGGACCTTACACTTGCCCTTGTTGAACAGACTTCAGAATAAAAAACAACTTTAGAGGAACCATAGTTGTGCGGCAAATACCTTCATGAAAACTGTTTAAGAGATTTTGCCTCTTTAGTTTAATACAGAGAAATGACAAAGATCTATGTCTTGATAACAGCCCGTAAGTACCTGTAATGGAGGGAAGATTTTTGACAGCATGTCTCTAAATTTAGCAAGTAATAGCACAAAAGAACTAAACCTGCCATACAAACCTTGATACATTCAGATAAAAATAAGAAGTACAATGTCTTAAAATATAAATGCAACCACAAGATAGCACAGTTCCCAGCTCCAGGTTGTCCTGTGAACTTCTCAGAATTTTTCTCCCAATCATTTTTGGTTTTGACAGTTGTGTTATAGATGGGTAGAGCCTAATCTATTTGCTACTGAAAATCAGAGAAGTATAGTAATTCATTCTGCTGTGCTTAAGAGTCTCTAAACATAACAGTATGACCAACAAAATTATTAGTATTAACCAAAAGATGTTTAAAAGGAGCCCAGTCACTAATTCTTTACAAATATTTCTATTTCCCCATTCAACAACAGAATCTGGTATTCTTTTTCTATCTGATATATTATAAAATTTCTAGTTTCCAGAATCCCTTCCAGTATTCATCAACTTTCTATCAGCTTTCTAATGCACTATCTGTCCAACACACATATGGATGTCCCAGGTCACTATCTTGTGTAGTTTCAGAAAAACAACCAGAATTATTGCTTTGAATTCAGTTATTTTTCAACTTCCATGTTATACCATATTTTATTTATAACTACTCCAAAGCAAACTACTTATATCCATCTCATAATGCTTATGGAATATAATGGAATAAGGAATATATTAGCCTTTCTTATTTTATCCCAGTATTCATCTGTTTCCTCCATATACTTCTTGCTATATCTTGTATAACTGAAATACCTCCAGCATACAAAAATGTTGAAGTGCTCAGGTACCCATTATAATTTGAAAAGAAATGGTTTTCACATACCCTTATATAATTTTTATCTTTTTTTTTTTTCTAAGTAGTTGAAGCCACTGCCAGTTTTAGAGGAATACTGAAGGTAGCTTCTAAAACATCATCTATGTAGTCAAGTTTGGTTAAATATGTATCCTTTCTTTACATTCTTCAGCAGTTCTCTTCCTATCTTCTGACTATTTTGACAGGAAGCTTTTATTAGAATAAATTTTTAAACTCCATTTCAATAAATAATGAATGGTTCCATTTACACAGCAAATGTTTAGCCAAAGGCCGAAAGCTTTAAGCAATAAGTTTTCCTTTGGAGCAAGAAGAGCAAATGTCTCACAGGAAGGAAAAAAAAATTGTTTAATTTCAGAAAAGAGAGTGCTCAAAGAAACTTGAATCTTTCCCTTAAGTTTGAGCATTTCATATCTACAGATTTCTTTAAAGAGCCTCAAATTCTCACCTTTTGACAAACATAATTGATCCCAGCGATGCCTCTAGAATTAGTTCATATAAACTTGATTTGGATGAATCACATGACTAAAACCAGGACTGCATCCAGAGTCAGTAAATATCAGATGGTAAAATAGCCAAATACATTTGGGAAATGGCTCCCTAGGCTAAATGTCTGCATCAACAGCTGGAAGTGGGTATTCAGTATGGTTAGTGTCTTTTTCCGAGTGGATACCAACTGTTACCTGACATTTGCCCTGTTTACTGAATATTGGGAAGAACCTTAATGCAGATGAGGCTTTAGATGTATTTTTTAGCTTTTCATACGTGGCAGATGTTGGCTGAAAACAATTAGGCAAAAAGCAAGGAGATTTAAAACTTCAATAAATTGTAAATTTTCTCATTTAAATTATATTATATTAGACATCTTCTCAGAATAATTATGAAGCACTTACCTAATAATGAAGCTCCCAAGCTTTTCCTAACAGATGGTCAGAAGCTGAAATATATTGGATAATAGATAATCAGTAAATTTAATATGCAGGATAAATGCAGCAATCTATCACCCTGCTAAAACCCACTGTACTGTAATGTACTTCTTATAACTCCAAGATCAGAGGAACATTCCAGGGTCTTTAATCCAATGTAGGGGTGATACTAGGGTTCAGAGACATTTCAGAAAGTTGTCTAAACTTACAGCTTTACAGCAGCTACGTTTTTTACCTACCACATGCTTAGTTACGTCACCTTAAAAACAGTCTTAAGACAACTTCAGGACTCATGTTTCACATCCAGTTACTGTAGGAGTACTAATTACTTGCTATATGTTGCCATTATAGACAATGATAGTATTAACTCCTTTATAAAATGCTAAATAAATAGGAGGAGTATGTATTATGTATGAGCCAAAGAAATATATCATCATACTGATGTATGTGGTAGGTGCCCACCAAAGCCACTCTGTCACTCCCCCTCCTCAACTGGACAGAGAAGAGAAAATATAATGAAAGGTGCATGTGCTGAGATAAGGATACTGAGAGATCTCTCACCAATTTACCATCACAGGCCTGACAATTTATTACGAATCAAATCAAAGTAGGATAATGAGAATTAAAACCAAAATCTTAAAAAAACCTCTCCCCCATCCCTCCCTTCTTCCCAGGCTTAATTTTACTCCCAATTCCTCTACCTCCTCCCCAAAATGGCAAAGAGGGACAAGGAATGAGTGTTGCAGTCAGGTCATCACATGTCGTTTCTGCTGCTCCTTCCTCCTCAGAGGGAGGACTCCTCACACTCTTCCTCTGCTCCGGTGCATGGTTCCTCCCATGGGAGACAGTCCTCCATGAACTTCTCCAGTGTGAGTCCTTCGCATGGGCTGCAGTTCTTCATGAACTACTCCAGCATGGGACCCTTCCATGGGATGCAGGCCTTCGGGAACAGATTGCTCCAGTGCGGGTCCCCCCTGGGGGCACAAGTCCTGCCAACAAACCTGCTCTAGCATGGGATCTTCTCTCCATGAGTCCACAGGTCCTGCCAGAAGTCTGCTCCAATGTGGGCTCCCCGTGAAGTCACAGCCTCCTTCAGGCACACGTGCCTGCTCTGTTGTGAGGTCCTCCACATGCTGCAGATGGGTATCCACTCCATCATTAACCTCCATGGGATCCAGAGTGGACAGCCTGTCTCACCATGATCTTGACCAGGGGAATCTCTGCTCAGGCACCTGTAGTATATTCTCTTCTTCCTTCTTCACTGATCTTGGTGTCTGCATAGTTGTTTCTCTCACATATTTTCACTCTGTTCTCCTGGCGGCTGCTGCTTTGCAGCATTTTTATCCCTTCCTTAAATAAGTTATCCCAGAAGCGCTGCCACCATCACTGATGGGCTCAGCCTTGGCCAGTGGCGGGTTCATCTTAGAGCTGACTGGCATCAGCTGTATCGGATACAGGGGAAGCTTCTAGCAGCTTCTCACAGAAACCACCCCTGTAGCCCCCCAGCTACCAAAACCTTGCCATGAAAATCCAGTGCAGTGTATACCAAAGTCATTTTCAGAGTCAACTGCTGATCTCCTCATACAAAAGAGGAGTTCTTATGCCTTCAAGATGAAAACATGAATGAACAGGACATTGCAGAAATGTTTATCTAGAATAGTTACAAGTGGTAAATACCTATATATAAGAATACTTGAGTCAACTTCTGTTTCACTTTATAGTCCTAGTCTGTAATGAGCTGAAGTTAATGTGGTGATGTGACTTTTATCTTCTGTACCCTAGCATCTTGATTTGATATAGTGCATACTTGTTATGACTAACATGCAGTTTGAATTTCCATGTCTGATTTTGCACTTTAAAACTGAGTAACTGTTCTTACTCTGAATCATGCTCAGAACCATAGAAGGCAGAAGCTGATATGAAGAAAGATGAAAAACTATAGGGCTCTTAATTCAGTATTAGTAATATTTCTGAGAGAAGGTTAAAGGTAGCTTTTTGTTAATTTTATTTTTGTCTCTGTTTTAACCGTTTTACAATAGATTAAGTTTTTCCAGCTCAGCTATGCAGTTTAAGAGTAACTATAGAGTGTCATCCAGAAAACATGAATAACTTAGTCAAGTGATCCAACTTGATGTTTCTGGAAGGTATGCCATATATTTGAATGGCAGTTTCTGATGTAGAACTGAAACAATCACAACTTTTACAGAAAAATTTAAAAAAATTTTAAAGCAGTCCAGGTGTGGCTAGGATAGGGTTAATTTTCATCAGCAGCTGGGAGGAAGCCATAGCCAGGATATACTACCCAACCAGATAATAGGCTATTCAACACCATACTGGCGATGCCAGGAGCTGGGAGTCTGTTTATGGTCTGTATGCCTTATATCACTTGTTTTGTATATTGTCTCCTCACTGTTATTGTTAATGTTGTTCTTCTTACTGTTCCTTTTCCATTGTTGTATTAAATTCTCCTTATCTCAACCCACAGGGGTTTGCCTTCTTTGCCTCAGTCTTTAATAGTCAGTCCGGTTATCCTCCTGGTATTCAATCATCTGAACTGGAAGATAGGAATGGAGACCAGAATAATCCCCTCATAATCCAGGAAGTGGTAGTTAATGACCTTCTAAGCCAACTGGAAACACACAAATCTATGGGGCCAGATGGGATCCACCCAAGAGTGCTGAAGGAGCTGGCAGAGGAACTTGCCAAGCCGCTCTCCATCATCTATCAGCAATCTTGGTCAACTGGGGAGGTCCCGGATGACTGGGCACTTGCCAATGTGACACCCATCTATAAGAAGGGCAGGAAGGATGATCCGGGGAACTACAGACCTGTCAGCCTGACCTTGGTCCCGGGAAAGGTTATGGAACAGCTCATCTTGGGGGCAATCACACAGCAAGTGCAGGACAATAGGGGGATCAGGCCCAGCCAACATGGGTTCATGAAGGGCAAGTCCTGTTTAACCAACCTGATCTCCTTCTATGATCAGGTGACCCGCCTAGTGGATAAGGGAAAAGCGATGGATGTTGTCTATCTGGACTTCAGTAAGGCATTTGACACTGTTTCCTACAGCATTTTGCTGGAGAAGCTGGCAGCTCATGGCATAGACAGGAGGACTCTTCGCTGGGTTAAAAACTGGCTGGATGGCCAAGCCCAGAGGGTGGTAGTGAACGGAGTAAAATCCAGCTGGCGACTGGTCACAAGCGGTGTCCCTCAGGGCTCAGTTTTGGGACCTGTCTTGTTTAATATCTTCATCAATGACCTAGATGAAGGAATTGAATGCACCCTCAGTAAATTTGCAGATGACACAAAATTAAGCACAAGTGTTGATCTGCTTGAGGGTAGGAAGGCTCTGCAGTGGGATCTGGACAGGCTGGAGTGATGGACTGAGGTCAATTGTATGAGGTTTAACAAAGCCAAGTGCCGGGTCGTGCACTTCACTCACAACAACCCCCAGCAACGCTACAGGCTTGGGGAGGAGTGGCTGGAGAGCTGCCTGGCGGAAAAGGATCTGGGGGTGCTGGTGGACAGCCGGCTGAACATGAGCCAGCAGTGTGCCCAGGTGGCCAAGAAGGCCAACAGCATCCTGGCTTGTATCAGAAACGGTGTGACCAGCAGGAGTAGGGAGGTGACTGTGCCCCTGTACTCGGCACTCGTGAGACTGAACCTTGAGTACTGTGTCCAGTTTTGGTCACCACAGTACAAGAAGGACATTGAGGTGCTGGAGCGGGTACAGAGAAGGGCAATGAAGCTGGTGAAAGGGCTGGAGAGCATGCCCTATGAAGAGCGGCTGAGGGAACTGGGTTTGTTTAGTCTAGAGAAGAGGAGACCTCATTGCCCTCTACAACTACCTAAAAGGAGGTTGTAGCAAGGCTGGTGTTGGTCTCTTCTCTCATATCAGTAATGATAGGACGAGGGGAAATGGCCTTAAGTTGCATCAGGGGAGGTTTAGATTAGATATGAGGAAGAAATTCTTCACTGAGAGGGTAGTTAGGCACTGGAATAGAGTGCCCAGGGAGGTGGTGGAGTCACCATCCCTGGAGGTGTTTAAAGAACGAATAGATGCAGTGCTTGAGGATATGGTGTAGTGATTAGAGAGATGCTAGGAGAAAGGTTGGACTTGATGACCCTGGAGGTCCTTTCCAACCATAATGATTCTGTGATTCTGTGATTCTGTGTAGTCTCCTCCTCCTCCCCTTCTGGTCTGGGGGTGGGGGGGCAGCGGAGAGCAGCCACATGTGGCTCAGGTCCCAGCAGGGTCTAAACCACCGCAAACCCAGACTTAGAAATTCAGTTGAAGTTATAGTGTCAGCACTAAGCTATTCAGTATACAACAGATCTAATCAAATTACTCTTGGCCTTACTGTGACAGGTTCATGTATGGTTGTATTATGGGATCTTCATGAGCAATGAGGACTAATTCAACCAGTGAATAAAGTAGAAAGAGTGCGTACAGGACAACATAACAGTCTTACGTGAATCAAGCCTATGTAAAGATTATCTACTGTTTCCTAAAATTTACTTTCATGTAAAATATAGTCAGAAACCTCAGCATGATACTTGGTGCATCTCCCACATACAAACCTTCAAGTCTACACTTGAGGATCCTCTAAATCAGAAGTCAGAACAATCAATTACTTAGCTGTAAGAGTGGAGTCAACTTAGCAGGGTGAATATAACATATAGTAGCAATCTAATCTTCAGATAATCGTATAATACTAGGGCTTGATTCCTTTGACCAGAGCAGCAGGGGAGGAAATAAGCAATCTGACTGAAGTGTACCTGGACACCATTCTAGTAATGATTATATTCTAGTTAAGACCTGCACATATGACATAAAAATAGATGTGGTGGGTTAACCTTGGCTGAGTGCTAGATGCCTCTCAAGCCACTCTATCAGCACCTCCCCCTTTTCTCTCCATCCTCAGCAGAGCAAAGGGGGAAGGAAAATAAGATGCAAAAAAAACCTCGTGGGTAAAAACAACGGCAGTTTAATTAAAACAAAGCAAAGCCAAGTAAGGCTGCACATGGAAGTGAAGGAAAACAATTATTTATTCTCTACTTCCCATCAGCAGACAATGTCTGGCCCCTTCCTGGGAAGCAGGGCTCTAATACACGTAGTGGTTGCTCTGGAGGACAAAGCAACGGCCCCCCCTCCTCCTCCTTTTCCCTAGCTTTCTAGTTGAGCAGACATCATATGGTACGGAATATCCCTTTGGTCAGTTTGGGTCAGCTGTTCTGGTTGTGTCCCCTCACAGGACCTTGCCCATCCCATCCCACTGTGGGGGGGGAATGTTGGAAAGAGCCTTGGTGCTGTGTGAGCACTGCTGAGGAGTAGTCACAACATGGGTGTGTTATCAACACCCTCCTAGCTCCCAGCACAAAACACTCCACCATGAGGGATGCTATGGGGAAAATCAACTCCAGCTCAGCCAGACCCAATACAGTAGACCAGGACTAGAATCCAGTGTTCAGTCATGGGATAACAGAAGATTAAAATCACCAATACTTAATTACATTGATTTATTATCAATAAAAATATGTTAAGTTACTCGATTGTGATTTATTAATATTTATTCTAATAATGCAATGTTTATGTAATATAGAATTACAACATCAAAATCTGTCATTTACTGATAGGAATGTAAGTAGTTTTATGTCTTCTGCCTTATACAAGGTGCTGTTCTACTCCAGCTGTAGAGTCAGTCACATAGTAAAGCAAAAAGAATAATCAAGACTTTTAATTTCCATATTTATTTAAAAAGTGACTCTTAGTGAATCCTTTATTTTAGTTTATTGATAAATTACACTTATTTCTTACATGGAATTATAATCACTTCTAGCAGGCTTTACATCATTGTATTTGTGGGCTTTCTTTACAATGTCTTAGGTCTATGAAAATCAGGGTCAGAAGTCACACTCCCTAAATGTGTTTTTTTCTGTGTGTAATGGAATTATCAGTGAATAAGATGTTTAATGCACAGAATAACAGATGGCTTCAGAAAGGAGAAGCCGCAGCCAAAATAATGTCTTGAGTGTCTTAAACAGAACATTGGTTGGCTTTAAGCATGAACATCCAAAAAGCCACCTAAGAAAGTCTTTTACTATACCCCTGCAAGAATCTAAAATTTGCTTTAGGCAAATGCACCTTTTGTATACTCTGTGGAAGCTAGTAATTTTCTTTGCTTGTCCTGAACTGTCTTGATTCAAGCAATGAGATGCATTTTCTAATGTTGAAATCCAGGAACCAGGTGGAATGAAGCCTAAATCTTCTTAGAGCATCTAATGAATACATTCAAAGCATACCTAGCACAAGCTGTTGAGATAGGGCTCCCTGAAAATGCCATTAGAGCGACTACATTTTTTCACGTGAAGATGGTACATAACTTCTGTGGCAGAGAAATCATGCAGTTTAGCACTTGAATGGTCTACTTTGCAGTTCAGTAACTAGGAGACATCTATTGCTGCTTTAGCTGTGTCCTGGTTTGGCCAGGACAGGGTTAATTTTGTGTGGAGCCAGGTAATCCTATACCATGCTGACATCATGCCCCGGGGCCAGTTCCGGGGAGGGGCCAGTTCAGTTGGAGTTCAGTTCGCTTTGGACTTCGCTCGGGTCAGTCCCTCGCTGTTGTTCTGGTATTGTTTTTTTTCTGTATTGCTCTTTTCTTACTGCTTAATATTGTTCTTGTTAACTGCAAAGTGCCCATTATATGTTATTTTCTTTTATATATATATATATATATATATATATATATATATAAAACCTTCCTT
>JAVFHW010080073.1:60059-82143 GCA_032159205.1 Eurystomus glaucurus suahelicus
CCTTACCTCAACTCAAAAAGGCACTTTTAAACTTTTTTTTTTTTTTTCTTTCTCTGTCCGCGGCCCACGGCAGAGGGGAGGGGGCGGGGAGAAGTGGCCGGCCACGTGGCTCGGCTACCCTGCAGCTCTTACTAAACCAACACAGCCTGGTAATGCTTTAATAGAAAATGATCATCTATACATAGGTGAGTGTGCCAACCATAATGATACAGAATTATTTTGCTCTATATCTTTCTGATAGCATGAATGTTGCCTTTCTTTCTTAATGCTGGCCTAGAAAACAATGAATAACATATTTCTGCGGCATCAGCTTCATGAGCTTCCTTTCACCTCTTCAGAAGGTAAAGATAAATATAGTGAATGCTGCTTTTCCATCTAAATCCTCAGGCATGAAAGTGTTTGTTAATTTTGAGATGATGTACCACTGCCAACTACGCAGCTCCAAGATAGTTTCTTGTTACTACCTCACTTGTCTGATGCAGTTGAAAAAAACACAGGCCAGCTTTTCCATACACTTTCTGACAGTTTTAAATATGTTGGAAAAACACTGTTGAAGGACCTCTCTTACATATTCTGATGGATGTCACCACTTCAGGCTAAACGGAACTTTGAAGCACTTCTTTTTTTGCTCACCACCTTGCAAGGCAGCTAGATTTTGGCACAGCACTCCTTGCAGCCCACAACCTTGCAGTGCCTCTGATAGCTCCTTTTCTAAGTGTCTTGCACTGTGTCCTATTCAGCTGTCAGTCATTTCTCTTCTCTGCAACCTGTCAGTACAAAGCAATCCCAAGCATAGGTTAGCAATGACTAGTCCTGGGCCTGATCATTTTCTTCACAGTCAGAAGTCCATTTGCTTCATGTAGGGATCTTGGGCAGAGACCTAAGCCATGCTTGGGTAAAGTCTTTATGCCAGTCATGTAAAATTTTCAACAGATGTCCTCTTATAGCAATATGTCAAGAACAAATCCTAACTGCAACCAATCTAGCACAGTTGGGTAGGATCCAGTCATTTCTGTGCATTTTCTTCCCCAAAGTGGGAGGTTTCATGAGTTTGAAGACAGCAGAGGCAGGAGGACACACAAATGAGAGTATTTAAAGAGGAAAAGTTGAGCCCTCACCCCCAACACAGGTGCACAAGCACACCCGGAGGTGGTGCAGTGTGTGCAGAGCTGCAGCCCATGGAGCCAGGAGTGAAGCAACGTCCCTGCAGGAGCAGGGAGGGACAGAGGAACTAGCTAAGGAACAGTCACACACATGCCTCCAGCGAATATGGGAGCCCTCTGCCCCTTTCAGGGTGCTGGTGCCAGTGCCCACGCTGAGGCCTACACTCTTCTAGGCCCCTTGCAGCAGAGATTGTCTGGTCCCAGGGGCTGGTGACTACCTCCTTAACTGCAAGGACTTGTCCATGGTGCACAGAGGGAGGATGTCAAAGCAGCTCCTGGGTTGGTGTCATCCAGGGCCTGTGTGAGGGTTTGCCACCTAGGGACGGGTCTAGCACAGCAGTAATGTCTGGGGAGCACCCAGCCCTGCATGAACCCCTGTCTTCCCTGGTACCCTCCTCACCCTGTGGCCCCCAGCCCTGATACCACCACTGGCTCCACATTGCCCCTGTATTCATTACTCTTACCTCATTCTCCATGCAGTAGCAGAGAAATGTCCCAGTCCTACGTACCACCTTCAGTCCCCATCCCCAGCATCCAAAGCACAGGACCAGGTGACTTCTTAGTAGGGGTTCAGTGCTGGGGGACATGTCTCTCCTTTTTGTGCAGCACCAGCAGCATGCTAGAAGTCCTGCCCTGGTAGTCAGAGCTGCCCAAAGGGATGGGTGTGCTCAGGAAGGGTTGAAGTGGTTTCAGTTAGAGAAATAATCAATAAGAATGGTAGATTGGCCAAGAAGGTTTTACATAAATGGAGACATCCTCAGTTGAGGTCACCTACTCTAGCTCCTAACACGGACAATGTGAAGAAATAACCTGGCTTGCATCAAATATGGATTATTAGATCATGCTTCAGAACATCATGTACAATGGAAATAGTCTCACCTTCTAGAGAAAGGTGAGAAAGGAACCTTACTAGGCCAGTGTAGGTAATGTTTGAACAAGGATCTGAGATGATATAGTGTTTAGTTAATATCAGCTTATCTAAACTAAATCCAGCTGCTTAGTAGCCCTCCCCATCACTGCATTTCTAAGCAGTGGCAGCACTGAAATTCTCTTGAGTATTGAGAGTCTGTGGTTGGCCTTATCTTTGGAGTCCTGGGAACGACCATCACAATTTCTCATATCTTGAACAGTGAAGTTTCACTCCTATACTGGTTTATGTATTCTCCTGGAGCATTGTGATGGAAGGGGTAAAACATGCTAACGTGGAGATCCCGATTTCCAGAGGTTATTGCACTGGTATGTTCAAATTATCAAGTAACAAGATGAGACATTGTACTAGTTCGGCCAGGACAGGGTTAATTTTGGTGGAGCCAGGTTATTCTTTACCATGCTGACGTCATGCCCCAGGGCCAGTTCCAGTAGGAGGGCATTTCCGAGTTCGGGGCTTGGCGGTTCTACGCGGCGTGCGCTCAGCTCGTCCCTTTTCGTCCCAGGTATTGCCTTTTTCTGTGTATTGCTTCTCTCTTCCTATTGTTATTGACTTTGCAATCGTTTCCTAAGTGTTCCTGCATTAAACCTTCCTTATCTCAACTCAGAAAGGCACTTTAAAACCTTTTTTTTTCTTTCTCCATCTGCGGCCTGCAGCAGAGGGGAGGGGGCGGGGAGCAGCGGCATGGCCATGCGGCTCGGCCACCCCACAGCCCCTGCCGCAGATTTATTAAACCAACACATTTTTTGGTGCCCAACGTGGGGCAAGAGAAAGTTAAGATAAGGACAAAATCTGTTCAAAGCATGTTAAAATAACTCCTGTTAGACGTGATCCTCTATATATTTTGTTTGAAATCAGAGCATGTTGACGATGCTGGCCAGCCTGTTTGCCTGGTGGTCCTGTATTAATCCCTACATCCACTGTGTGTTCCCTATAACGATGTTCATTTTGTGTGGGAAATGTATCAAGGTGCTCATTGTGCTTTACTGGACACTGACGGTGTATGGTATGATTTTGTCACTGCTGAGGGGGGGTGAAATGGTACCTGCATGTGGCTTGGAAGTTTGTTAGTGGTCTCACCCCGTCTATGAGTGAGAAAGGGGAAGGGAGCTTCTCGGTTTTTGAGGATTTTACCTATCTGTAGAACATCCAGGCCAGCATGCTCTTGCTGCTGTGTTTGCTAAATGTCTGCCATGTGCTATTTAAGGTTATACAGTTCTTATCCAATGTTATCACACTGAGAGCTGCCCCGAGGCTGGATAGTTATAGGTGGCAGGGTGTATGGGAGAGCATGGGCAAGTGCTTTGGGCAGTGGTCACCCCCGATGTTTTGGAATTTCACTCCTGAGCAAGTGCAGTGTCCTGATAAACTAGTAAAGCACTTAGAGAAGGTGTGCTGTCAACCTGGCAACTCCCAGGAGACACAAATTACTGCAATTACCGTATTGTGCTCAGCTCTTTCCCTTGTGCCCTCAAGGGGAAGAAGAGGTCTCTGAACCTGACAACAAACCAACTGATAGTGCAGCCAAGCCAGAGAAACAGCCTGTGCCAGTATCAGTTGCCCCTGTACAGAAAAAGAAATATACCAAAAAATCGGTTCGTGTAGTGAGGGATGAGGATGAACCAGGGCCATCACAAGAACAGGAGGAAGAGCCAGAGGTGGTCACCTGATCCCTGTCTTTGAGTGAGCTGCGAGATGTACGGAAGGACTATGGCCGTCTCCCAGGTGAGCGGCTTATCACTTGGCTGCTCCGATGCTGGGAAAGTGGGGCGGGTGTTTTGGAGCTAGAAGGGAAAGAGGCCAAGCAACTGGGATCCTTGTCTAGGGAAGCAGGCATTGACGAGGCACTTGGGAAGCAGGCACAGACCCTCAGTCTTTGGAGGTGACTCCTGTCGAGTGTAAGGGAAAGGTTATTCAAGGATGATGTCACTTGTCAGCTAAGCAAGTGGACCACCATGGAGAAAGGTATTCAGCACCTGAGGGAATTAGCTCTGCTGGACATGATTTATGGTGATCTGACTGATGAGCAGTCACCCATGGATCCAGACCAACCTCAATGTACACCACCTATGTGGCGGAAATTCCTGCAAAGTGCGCCACCATCGTATGCCAATTCATTGGCAGTAGTGTCCTGGAGAGAGAGCCAGGGACAAACGGTGGCTGGCCATCTCCGCCAGTACAAAGGAAGCATCTTCTCCTCTCTAAATGCCTATGTTTCAACTGTCAAGGACTTGGCTCGAGAGGTCCAGCAGATCAAAGAGAACATGTCACACACCCCACCTGTACGAGCCCACGTCTCAGCTATTAGGAGCAGACGCTTCCCTGTTCAAGAGAGAGACCATGGAAGGTACACACCACGGGGCAATCTATGGTTCTACTTGCGTGACCATGGAGAGGACATGAAAAGGTGGGATGGAAAACCCACTTCAACTCTAGCTGCATGGGTACGTGAGTTGCAAGGGAAGACGATTGTGAAAGGGGAGTCCTCCAAGAGAAATATCACCCCAGTCTCAAGTGGAAAACCTCCCAGGCAGAAGAAGAGAGCTGATCTGACATCTGACCCTCTCGAGGGGACCTCCAAGTCATGCTTGTATGAGGTCAGTGACTCTGATCAGGATTAGAGGAGCCCTGCCTCCGGCCAGGTGGAGGAGAGGGATAACCGGATTTACTGGACTGTGTGGATCCGATGGCCTGGCACGTCAGAGCCACAAGAATACAAGTAGATACTGGCGCACAGTGCACCCTGATGCCATCAACCTATGGAGGGGGCAAAGTCCTGCATCTCTGGGGTGACAGGGGGGTCCCAACAGCTGACTCTATTGGAAGCTGAGATAAGTCTAACGGGGAAGACTTGGCATAAACACCCCGTTGTGACTGGCCCAGACCCCCATGCATTCAGGGAATAGACTATCTCAAGAGGGGCTACTTCAGGGACCCGAAAGAGTACTAATGGGCCTTTGGTATAGCTGCCTTGGAGGAAGCTGGGCAATTGTCCACTTCACCGGTCTCTCAGAGGACCCTTCGGTGGTGGGGTTACTGAAGGTTCAGGATCAGCGGGTGCCAACTGCCACCAGGACGGTGCACCAGCGGCAATACCGCACCAACCAAGACTCTCTGATTCCCATCCAAGAGCTGATTTGCCAGCTAGAGAACCAGAAGGTGATCAGCAAGACTCATTCACCTTTCAACAGCCCAATATGGCCTGTCTGAAAGTCTAATGGCAAATGGAGACTGACAGTGGACTACCATGGCCTGAATGAAGTGATGCCAGCGATGAGTGCTGCCGTGCCAGACATGCTAGAGCTCCAATACGAACTGGAGTCAAAGGCAGCCAAATGGTACGCCACAACTGATATCGCTAATGCGTTCTTCTCCATTCCCATAGCACCAGAGTGCAGGCCACAGTTTGCATTCACCTGGAGGGGTATCCAGTACACCTGGAATCGATTGCCCCAGAGGTGGAAGCACAGCTCCACCATCTGCCATGGACTGGTCCAAACTGCACTAGAGAAAGGTGGGGCTCCAGATCACCTGCAGTACATTGACGACATCATTGTGTGGGGGAACACAGCAAAAGAAGTTTTTGAGAAAGGAAGTAAATTACTTGAGAACCTCCTGAGGGCCAGTTTTGCCATAAAGCAAAGTAAGGTTAAGGGAGCAGCACGGGAGATCCAATTCTTGGGAGTGAGGTGGCAAGATGGGTGTTGTCACATCCCAATGGATGTGATCAACAAAATAGCAGCCATGTCCCCACCAACCAGTAAACAGGACACCCAGTCTTTCTTGGGCACTGTGGGCTTCTGGAGGATGCACATCGCAGACTACAGCCAGATTTTGAGCCCACTCTACCACGTGACCCGAAAGAAGAACGATTTTGAGTGGGGCTCTGAGCAACACCAACCCTTTGAACAAATTAAACAGGAGATTGTGCAAGCAGTAGCCCTTGGGCCAGTCCAGGCAGGACAAGATATCAAGAATGTGCTCTACACCACAGCCAGCAAGAATGGTCCTACCTGGAGCCTCTGGCAGAGGGCACCCAGGGAGACCCGAGGCCGACCTCTAGGCTTCTGGAGTCGTGGATACAAAGGCTCCGAAGCCAACTACACTCCAGCTGAGAAGGAAATATTGGCAGCATATGAAGGAGTTTGAGCTGCCTTAGAGGTGGTCGGCACTGAAGCTCAGCTCCTCCTGGTACCCCGACTGCCGGTGCTGGGCTGGATGTTCAAAGGAAGGGACTCATCTACACACCATGCAACAGATGCTACGTGGAGTAAGTTGGTCGCACTAATATCACAACGGGCTCAAATAGGGGACCCCACTTGCCCAGGAATAATGGAGGTGATCATGAATTGGCCAGAGGGCAAAGATTTTGGGATGCCCCCACAGAAGAAGGTGACACGAGCTGAGGAGGCCCCACCATATACCAAGCTGCCAGATGAGGAGAAGCCCTATGCCTTGTTTACTGATGGGTCCTGTCGCATTGTGGGAAAACATCGACGATGGAAAGCTGCTGTGTGGAGTAGCTTGCGGCGGCGTGCACACATGCAGCATGTGCTCAGCTCGTCCCTTTGTCCCGGGTATTGCCTTTTTCTGTGTATTGCTTCTCTCTTGCTATTGTTATTGACTTCGGACTTGTTTCCTAAGTGTTCCTGCATTAAACCTTCCTTATCTCAACTCAAAAAGGCACTTTAAAACCTTTTTTTTTCTTTCTCTGTCTGCAGCCCTCAGCAGAGGGGAGGGGGCGGGGAGCAGCGGCGCGGCCATGCGGCTTGGCCACCCCGCAGCCCCTGCCACAGCTTTATTAAACCAACACAGACATGTACAGATTAATTACTAAATGGGAACTGTGGCAAAAAATTGCACTTCTGGTTTTTGTTTCTTACATAGGTTATAGTCAGTTGTTCAGGGGCTTGCCATGGCCTCAGTATTTTCACTCCTCTTCCCTGTACGTCATTATTCCCATAAAAATGATGAATACAGTATAGGTGATTTAATAGCATTACTTCTTAACTGAGGGGGGAGAAAAAGAAAAATATTTACATAGTTATGAAGTTCAAATATTCAATTAAACCTAGCTGTAGCAGCAGAGGCACATGAATTCAGTGGCAGGAAGTGCCTCTGCATGAGAGGAAATCTGGAATAAAGTGGATGAGCATACTGGGATGAGAACTGCTGAAGCAAGCTTGGTGCACCTGTTGAAGAGGGATTAGAGATGTCTGTATGCAGAAAAGGCTGACAGTTTGTATGAACTGGTAGAATAGTGTATGAGGAATGCCAATGAAACAATAGCATTTAAATTAGAGAAGAAATTGCAGGTACCAGCAGAAGTAGGGAGATGATTGTGCCCCTGTACTCAGCATTCGTGAGACCACACCTTGAGTACTGTGTCCAGTTTTGGGCACCACAATACAAGAAGGACATTGAGGTGCTGGAGCAGGTGCAGAGAAGGCCAACAAAGCTGGTGAGTGATCTAGAGAATATGTCAGATGAGGAGCACCTGAGGGGACTGGGATTGTTTAGTCTGGAGAAGAGGAGGTCAGGGGAGACCTCATTGCTCTCTACAACTACCTAGGAGGAGGTTGTAGTGAGGCTGGTGTTGGTCTCTTCTCCCAAGTAACTAATGAAAGGACAAGAGGTAAGGGCCTCAAGTTGTGCCAGGGGAGGTTTAGATTGGCTATCAGGAAGAAGTTCCTCACTGAAAGAGTGGTTAGCCATTGCAACAGGGAGGTGGTGGAACACCCTAGAGGTGTTCAAAAAACAGGTAGATGTGGCACTTCGGGACATGGTCAAGTGGTTAGGGAGATGCTGGACAAAGGTTGGACTAGATAATCCTAGAGGTCTTTTCCAACCTAAACGATTCTATGAAGAAGAGGAGGCTGAGGGGACACCTTATAGCTTTCTAGAAGTACGTGAAAGGAGGTTTTAGGGAGGTGAGTGTTGGTCTCTTCTCACAAGTCACAACTGATAGGACAAGACAAAATGGTGTCAAATTACATTAGGAGAGGTTTTAGGTTGGACATTAGGAAAAACTTCTACCCTGAAAGGGTTGTTAAGGACTGGAACAGGCTGCCCAGGGAGACGGTTGAATCACCATCCCTGGATGTATTTAAAAGCTGTCTATATATGGTGCTCAAGGATACGGTGTAGAAGTGGGCCTCATAGAAATAGATAGTAGTTGGACTTGGTGATCTTAAAGGTCTTTTCCTACCATGGCAATTCTGTGTGATATGTAGCTGCATGCAACTGTGCTTTACCTGATAACCTAAAACCAGTAAGAACCATATTATCATTATTTCAGGTGGTGGTTTTTTTCTAAGCAATGTTTCTAAATTTTGTACTGAACTTTTTTAAATTGAAATTCCAAAATATTATAGTTAATGAAACTTCAAATGCTTCAGGTTGCCTTTTGTACTATCCTGCTGAAAACATGTTTATGTAGCTCAAAGATCAATTCAGGACTTTAATACAAGCATATTTCATATTAATGAAAATATTATATTTAATACAAATGTATGTAAGTCAGAATACAACATTTAGATAATTTCAATTTAAAAAAAAGTTCTTTTCTGACACAAAACCTTTCAATACTGTGGAAATCACATTATTTCCAAAAAATAGTACTATGCAGATATTTCTTTGTCTGCTTTTGCAAATTCTGATCCTTCCTTTTTCAAGAATAAATAGTTAGTTACAATCCTTTTTCATATCTGAATAAATTTCATATATTTTCATATAAGAAATGGTGCAAAAATCTTAAACTTATAAGAATGGTCTCAAGTATTGGCATTCATTAATATCTAGTTCTTCATGTTGTACCATATATTGATATCAAATGCAGAAAAACCAAAAGGTTCTCTTTTTCTCTCACTCAAAATGCCTCTGTGAAATGCTATAGATACTAATATCCTTTTATTAGGGGTGCATGATATCCTTTTATGCACCCCTTAATAACTGTGAAAAAGTGTATAAAAAGCCATAGTCTAGTCCTCTAGGCAAATTGCAGAAGATAGTAAAGGGCACTTCAACAGCAGCCATATGTCAAATCATTGCACTTAGGAAATCTCTTCTTGATGTTTTTTAATAAAAAAAGGTACATTCAGGTGTTTATTTTGTTTACTAGAAAGCTTTTAAAACAGTGACACATAAATCTTATTTTCTGTTAAAATATTGAAATGAGTTTAGAAGTAGATTTGCAAGACATCAAAAGTACAGTTAAAAAACTAAAACCCCCCTCAAAAATGGAATTCATTCCACTGCTTCACAACATCATTTTTTTCACTTTTTGTATTTTGTCTGTATTGTGGTTCTTTGCTTGAAGCAAGTGGGAACTGTAATTAGCTAATTAAGATTCTAAGGCTCAAATGTTATTGACTTTTTTTTTTTTTTTTTTTTAGTATTGGTTTGCAAGCATAAAAAAATTATCTTCTCCTTGTCTACTTGGGGCTTTCCAGGGCATGACTTCTAATTGCATTCTTAGAAACCATCACCCCTAGTCATTTGAATATAGAGCACATACCATAATTTCCTCCTTGCATGGCATTTGCTGAGCTACAATGCAGAAAGACAGAACTGGGAAGGCTTGTGAATGAATACTGATTGCTTAGAGACACGTCTTTACACTTACTCTCTCTACCGGTGTATGCAAGGGAGGAAAACTGCATTTGGTATTTCTGATATATTTAGAGACAGGAAAACTTTTCTTAAAGCAACCACCTCCTACCCTGTAAAAAAACCCTCAGACTGTACATCAAAAACAAAGTAGAGACACAGACAGATGTTTTTCTCCCTTGACGGATCACCTTTGAAAAACCACTTTCATTCTGACTCATTCATTTACATTTTTTTATAAAACAGTATTAAAATTGAGTGGTTTATTACTGATAAAAGCTCAATAGCCTACAGCTCAAACTGCTGTTTAGATGCTGCATTACCACTGAGGCAAGCGGGCTGTTCCTACTTAAGAAATTGTCTAACTTGTTGCAGAATCACCTGCAAATGTGTAGCAAACCCATGGAGCTTCAATCATTTTCTTATCTGTTCTGTTGCCCACAGCATTAGAACAGGACTTAAAGCTGTCACAATACTTAGTATTATCTAGGCATAGCTACTTGTTTACTTATTGATGTGGTGTGACAGTTTAATATTAACCATCACAATCACAGGTATATAAAACCAGAAACATCTTTTACTCCTATGGACATGCTGTTTTCATCTTCTACCAAAGGTGTTGTACCTAGGTTTTTAAATTATTGCACTTCACTAGAGGTATTATGGGATATTTTTAGCTTTATCAGCAACTTAAAAACACACTTCTTTGCCTGTTTCTCCAAACAGGAAAAAAGAAATAGTGATTATTTTATTTTGTCAAATGAAATAGGGTATTCAATGGTAAAAGATAAAAATACAAATTCTCCCAAAAGGTGACAAGCAAATGAAATTTGGTATGACGGTGTTAAATCCTAGAACAAGAAAAAAAACATTACAAGGTGTATTGGGTCTGGCTGAGCTGATTTACACCATAGCAGCCCTCATGGTGCAGTGTTTTGTGCTGGGAGATAGAAGGGTATTGATAACACACCTGTGTTGTGAATAGTCCTGAGCAGTGCTCACACAGCACCAAGGCTCTTTCCAACATTGGCCCCATCAGTGGGATGGCGTGAGCAAGATCTTGGGAGAGTACTTAACCAGGACAGCTGACCTAAACTGACCAAAGGGATATTCCATACCTTATGACATCTACTCAACTACAAAGCTAGGGGAAAGGAGGAGCAGGGGGGGCCATTCCTTTGTCCTCTGGAGCAACTGCTATGTGTATTGGAGCCCTGCTTCCCAGGAAGGAGCCAGACATCACCTGCTGATGGGAAGTAGAGAACAAATAATTGTTTTTTTTCACTTCTGTGTGCGGATTTGCTTTGCTTGCTTTGTTATCAGTAAGCTGCTCTTGTTTTACCCACAAGGGTTTTGTTTTCCTACCTTATTTTCCTTCCTCTTTTGGTCTGCTGAGAAGGAAGAGGGAAAAGAGGAGGGTGGTAGGGCAGCTTGATGAGCTTCTGGTGCTCAGCCAAGGTTAACTCACCACACAAGGCAAAGTTTTACTGTGGCAAAAAAGCAGAATAGTTTCCAGAATACTCAAATGCACCCATTTACTGTTACTTTTACTTAGCATTTTGTCTGTTTTTCTATCAGGTTCAGATTAAATGGATGATTTTTAGCTACAGTCTGAAAAGAAGATGCATTGATGGCCAAAGGACAAGGTTCCTATGGGTACAGATTTGGATATTTTATGTCTGATCTCACATCTCCTCACCCTGCCTGCCTTTTAATCATATGCAACACTCAAGAGATGAGAAAATGTTAGACAGTCAGATAGTCCTACATTTTTCTTTCATAGCACGGTGAAGCAAGAAACTCTCAAATGGTAACAGAGCAGACCATTGCATTTGTTAAGCTCTTAATCTTAGTGTCAACTGAAGCCTCGCTGGATGAAATGAAGTTTGTCTCTTTTAGTTATGTGAACATTTGTACTGTAGAAGCTCACTTGAGATACTGCAGTTGGATCTTATGTCTATTTGTGACTGGCATAGTAAAAAGACAGAAATAAAGCCCTTGTGTGGCTACTTAGTGTGAATGAATTGACAGATCCATCCAGGAAAGAATTAAACTGAAGACTTTAAATGAAAAGGCAATGAATTTATAACAGGATTATACAGCAGCTTGAATCAAGTTTGTACAATGCTGAACTGAGAATTCAAAGAAAAACAAGAGATGGCACAAAGTATTGGCATTTATAATTGGCTAACAAGACTTCAGTGGCACAGGAATTTTGCAGCAGCAGCACATTCTCTCACAGTTAGAAAGACTGAAGAAAATTTAAGTTCCCATACTTCACCAGTTAGCTTTACTAAAAGACATATCCCGAAGTGGCAAGTTGCATCTAGATTTTTCTGCTCCTCAAAACCTGCAGATATTATTAGTCAGGGTATTTTTTTTTTTTTTTTTGGCTGCTCATGCACATTAAGTCTGACCTAAAGTTTGTGACAGTTTTAGACCAGTGGGATAAAGGCTGTTATGAGTTGATCAACAAGATGTAGTGGAAAGCTTTCAGAACTTTCCTAAATTAAGGGCTTTTCATACCCAGAATGTTAACTTCCTTGTACTTCCTCTAGTTTAAAAGTGAGTTTGGGTCTTCTTTCATAATGATAGGGATAGATTTGTCCTATAGAATTTTGCATACAAACTAAATCCCAGATGATGTAATTAGCAAATTCAATGGGAAAATATAGCAAAGGGAGATAGAATTTAAGAAGTACAAGTTAGGAAGGAAAAAAGCACTTTCAGACAGGATATTAAATGAGATGTTGATGAGGCAAAACAATATAGGAAGGCTCTCATTTCAGGTATAAGGTACACATTGCTCCAATTGAAAAAAAGAAATTTAAATCTAAAAAAGTCTAAAAAGTCTAAAAAAGGGTTCTTCTCAAACTTTACGTTGTTTATGGACAGTTGCATTTTCTCAGGTTGTTTGAGAGGTATTTGGAAGAAGGAGAATGGATTGAACATCTTGGGGTTTGCAGAACAATCTCCTGTGTCTCAACAGTGTCTGTTATCCCAGAGGTGAATCCATCCTTTTTTCTTTAACAGTCTGGGCTACAGGCAAAAACAGAACTCCAGTGTCACCACTACACTCTCCAAACTGATCTCCACCTTCATTAGTACTTCCTAGACCACCCTCTCCTCCTCTAACAAGGATCATTGTTACATACAGCAGTTTTAGAGCAGATATCCCATATTTTCCTCCACCATGAGTCCAAGTTGATTCTTTCACTATTTTGCCTTTATTTGCTCCCCATCTGTAGCAACCATGGTCTTAACTCCTCATCCTTAGACCTGCAGTTTCTTTCACAAGACGCTTTTTATTTTCATTGAGATTCCTTGTCTGGGCAGCAGCTGTAGAGCTAACTCTCTCATTACAGTAAGTTGAAAGTAAACAAACCTAGTAAATGGAAAGATATGCTATTACATTCTGAAAATGCATGTAATTCAAAATGTTGGAGTAATCTCACCATCATACATGTTCTTGAAAATTGAGGAAATAGCACAGGTATTACTAGAAATACCTTAAAGCTGTAGCCAGCTCATTTTTTTTTCACTTTTTCCTCCATCCTCTCCCATGTTCCCTATTTTTCAGAGAATTTGTGATGATTTGGCCATGTGAAAAAATTACAGTCTCAAAAGCTGGGCATAGGGAGTGCATAAATGTTCTTGTTCAGTTCCAAGAGGAACATTTAGCCAAGAAAGTTAAGGCTGTGTTTAGAAATTATTAAATCTGCCGTTTTAAAATGTACCTACCCTCACTTTGACACTGATAAGGAGACTCCTGTTGCCTACGTGTTTTAAAGGAAATAATTATTTTGAGGAATGTCAGACCCACTGCTTTAAATGTTGTTTCCCACTGCAGTGCTAATGAAAAGTCTGTTTGCCAGAATTATCAAAAAATATCAGTGTGATTTCTTTTCCTATGGACATACATATCTTGAAATCTATCTATATTAAAAACAATAACTGATACTTTTCTTTCATTAATGACTGCATCAAACTTGTATCTGGTGGAACACTAGTAAATAAGCCTCAGTGAAACAATTGGCAAGTTTCTGATGATTCAGATCAGTGATATGAGATTGAGCTTCAGTAATTTTATTCTGTCAGACGCCAACGTTTAACAACTTTCACAGCAGTCAACCAAGACTGTTTCTTTTTAGCTTATTCTTTCTTTCCCTCTCTCTGCTGTAAGCTGGGAAAAATTCTACCTGAATTCTGTGGAGTTATAATCATCTAAGGAGAGTGTTGTGGTCGGGCACAGATGTCCATACCATCTTCCAAAGGGGAAGGGGATCGAGGGCAAAACAAGATACCTTCCCACCAACCTCGTAGGCAATTATGGAGCCCAATGAGTATTCAACAAGTTTATTATCAAATATATTTGAATAAAACCATATCTATTCTATGGAAATATTACGGTATTAAAGGGCACCATGCCCACACATTCACTCCCCCTTCCCTGAGGAGAACTGGAAACAATGGAGAGGATAGGGTAAAATAAGAATTCAATTATATCAAAAAATATAACTTATGTGTGAATGGTGTTGTGTGGGTGCATGTGCGTGTGTGTATATGTCGATTTCTACCCTTTTCTGGCATGTGGCAATGGTCCCCATGGAGGCCGGGGCGACGCCGCCCAGCCGGTAGACTTGGGCGGTTCCAATGACGTCAGTAGATTGCAGCTTTTCGGCAGGATCGGAGTCTCTCTCTCTTCGATGGCAGTGGCGGCTTCTTGCCGCAGTTTCTTCGGTGTGGCGCTCCCGGCTTGGAGTGGTGGCTATTGCGCAGCGCGCCTGGTGGTGTGTGCGCCAGGAATGGGGGGCAGCGCAGCAACAGGGGTGCGGCACGGCACGATGCAGCTTCTTGCTGTGGTTTCTTCAGCGCAGCGCTCCCGGCTTGGAGTGGTACCAGCTTTCTTGCCACGGCTTTTCAGCACGGCGGCGGCTTCTTGCCGTAGTTTCCTCAGTGCAGTACTCCTGGCTTGGAGCAGCGCCAGTTTTCTTGCTGTGGCTTTTTGGTGCAGCAGCGGCTTCTTGCCATAGTTTCTTCAGCGCAGCACTCCCGGCTTGGAGTGGCACCAGCTTTCTTGCTGTGGCTTTTTGGCGTGGTGGCGGCTTCTTGCTGTAGTTTCTTTGGCTTCGGCATGGGTTGGCACTTCCCAGCTTGGATTCTTAAAGCGGCGGGAGGCGGCAGCTCTGCCCAGTGGCGGTGTGCGGCTCTGCCCGGTGCAGCTCCAGCCCGGCGGCTCTCCCCCTCCTCCCCCACATTCTTAAAGTGGTGAGAAGTGGCAGTTCAGCGGCGCGAGGCTCTCCAGCAGCAGCTTCCCCCTTCTCCCCCGACGGCTCGGAGTGGGGGGGGGGCCGCTTGGTGGCAGCGATGCGTTTCTTTGCTCAGCACAGTGAAAGAAGAGACTGACTTTGTTTTCTTTCGAGTTTTCGTATGTGCCGCGTTATCACGACTTCCGGCTTCCAGCTTCTGGAGGACATCGCAACGTCTCATGGGAGTCGTGGCTTTTCTCCATCGCTGGCTTAAATAAGATATTTCTTCAATATGTGGGTTGGTTTCGCACAGAGAGAATAAGACAATTGTTGTGCTGGCCTTGCTCTCTGACAGCCACCTTAAAATATGCAACTAAAGAAAAAGAAATCAAAAAACCCTAAGCAATACTAACAGGGTGTCGCGATCTGCCCACACGGGTCTGCCCACAAGGAATGTGGTCTCCTCTACCAGGGCCCCAGACCACTCCCCAAATGCAATCAAGGGCGAGGCACTTCCCTCCAAATCCACAGCCAATTGCAGGAACCAGACACCCCTCTTATGAAAATATATGTTTATATATACTAAGCAGAGTCTATTCTATGAAGCACTCTTATATTTTACAATCTATGTCTTATCCAAATACCGCAATACCGTTATCACAGCCTATGGAGCCTATACCTTAAGAAGACAATAATTTAGAATTCTTCAAAGTTTAGCAAATCCTAAAGAGTTCACCCAGAAAAGGAATAGGAAAACCAAAAGTTTGAGGGGTAGAAATAAGAGTCTTATTAGAGAGAAAGGTCCCTATCTATGAATATATTGTGAGTGTATGTAAATGCAGAAGATGTCTCAGAGTCGTTCCCTTCTTCGCCTGGAATCAAGCCAATCTGGTCAGTCTACCAGTGCCAGTTTCAGTTTCAGTTTTAACAGCTTGTGCCTTTAAATTCAGCTCTGGCAACTCCGGCCAACGTTTCTCGAGGGGAAGGGGAGTCGAAGATGGGAGAAAGGATGTGCCACCAGGGGGGGTCAGCTCCCCTCCCTCCTGGCAGCCTTCCCTCTCTTTTCTTCCCTCCTATTATCTCTTTAAGACAGTTTATAGGAGTTTGTTTGAAAGCAGATAACAGTCAAGGTCACCTGCCTTTTTCGAAAAAGGCAGCTGTTTCTTCTCCGAAGTGAAAATTTCTGACTGGAGCAAAGTCAGGGCAGAAACGCCTCTCCCCAGGCAACCCTGGGCAAGCTTACCCCCCTGCACCCCCCCCGCACAAACTTCTTGTTGCCGGCTTGTGACCGTGGGGGGGGGGGGGGGAATTAGAGAATTGGACTCACAGCTTGCTACGCAGGTAGGAGCAGTTTGTCTAAATTCTCAATATATCAGATGGTGGAAGAATCGCTCCCCAGTCTTGGCTATCAGTGAGTTGTCCTGGCCTTTGGCCAACTCCCAACAGGGAAGGGAATTGCTCTCTCTCGCTGATGGCACAGTCCAAAGAGAGAGGGGAGGGATTTCCTCTTACTTTTATACTGTCTGTTATCTTCAGCTTCTAGAAGAATCCAGGCAATTCTTGGCCGTTCCTGGCAGTTCTGGCAGTTGCGAAGACTTATGGGAACCCCAAAGCATTTCTGGGAAAGGAATTCACTGTCTCAATGAGACATAAATCTCCGTTCATTACACAGGGTATGATGGAGATCATCAAACTAGTCAAAGTTGGAAACCCTACCAGTCAATGTGATGACAACTATGTGTATTTTTTTTTCTTTTTGCACGAAAATTGGGAATTTTTATCATGACTTCATGTTACAGTTCTTGTCTGACATTATACAGTACCCAGAGGCATTCACACACATTCACAAGGGTTCTATATCCCCTTCACATATGTAATTCTTGCTGAAATATGATAGGGAATTATTTTTCAGAATTTTGGTGGATTATGGCTACTAATTTTGAAAAATAACATTTTGGCATTCATAGTTCTGTAAACAACTGAATTGATGAGTTAATACTAAACTTTCCTTGTAATTCTTGGTATGGTGTCTTTTTTTTTATTTTTAATAGTTATTGTACCATGGACACTTCTTCATGAGCATGTGTAATGTGTTTTGCCATGTGATAGGGAAATGGAGTAGGAATCTTTCAGGGTGCCTATTTTTCTTGCTTCATTATTTAAAACGAAGGGAGCTTCTCAGTATATGCAATACACTTGCATCCTGTCTTCATTCTGTCTGCATTAAGATGAAGTGATATAGATACAATAGGAATTTAAGAAGAAAATAGTAAGTATGTGTATAGTAAATGTTTTGTAGAAAAGATTGGGAACGTTCCAATGTGTAGGTGTTACTTGTTTCTGTGTAGTACAGCTGAATTTTAACTGGCTTCTTTTCTCCTCTTCCAAAGCAGATACATGGAATCTTTGTATCTTTTACATTTTCTGATTTCTTTTATAATTTGACAGTGTAAGTGCTTTAATTCTTTAATTGAAGTATATTTTTGATTAAATTTTATTTGTTTGTAAGACATTTCTCATTGTTAATCTTAGTTAAATTGATTTATTAAATGCTCCTTTGGACAATATGCATAGTCTCCAGGTTCTGCTCTTCCTCAGTGCATTAGAAATTGAGTCAGTCATTTAAATTACCCAATGTACTGAAAAGAAAGAACTTTTTAAGAAAACTGATGGAGTGCATAAGCCATGTGCCTATGAAATACAGTTTAGTTTTATTTTAGTTACAATAACTTCATGTTTTGTACTATAAAAAGATAGTATGGTAAAAATGACATGACTATGATTCTGATACACTGCTTAGGTATATTAGGTAGTCATTCTATGCTTCTATATGTCACTGGAACTTGACCTCTTTTAACTGAAATCTGCTGTTTTGTCAACCGTCTTGTGATGTTGCAGGCAAAAGAAGAAACATAAGGATAATCCCTCCTTGTTGTTTTTTACATTCCTGACTTTTCTCTAGGTTTTAAACTTCAGTGCAAAATTTCCTGCACAGTATCTTTTCAGCAGATCAACGAGCTCAGAAATACTCAGAAACATTTTTGGTGCAAAGACCTTTTGCTAAATCCAGGTGGTTGTTCCAAAGAAACTAACTTAGTGCACTAACTTGTGCACTCCAGTGCCAAGTATTTTTCTCCAGG
Organism: Eurystomus glaucurus suahelicus; assembly: GCA_032159205.1. Taxonomy (NCBI): domain Eukaryota; kingdom Metazoa; phylum Chordata; class Aves; order Coraciiformes; family Coraciidae; genus Eurystomus; species Eurystomus glaucurus. The sequence continues at coordinate 78,148 of JAVFHW010080073.1, forward strand.
GCTGACCAGCTCTTTACTTTCAGCCACTTCACTTTTTTTGGTGTTCAGAGAAAGCCTAAATGGAAATAATGTTCACTGAGCAGCTGACAGTATCAAGAAGTTTCAAGTTTGAAAAAAATCATAGCTTAAAAAAATCCAGATCAGTCCAATATCTCGTCTGCTCTTGTGCTATGCTTTTAATCATTAACAGATACTTCCATGAAGGTATATAGCTGCTTATAGTTATCCTAATCATAGCACCGTCACAGGTGGTGAGAGCCTTGCTACTTATCTGGAGGGATCAGATCCATGTTCCAAATCACAGCCAGTGATATCTTCCTTTCTTAAGAATGTTCAAAAGGTCTTTTTTTCTTCTTCTTTCTAGTAATACAAAAGCTTCTGGATGTTTTTTAAGAGATGGGAAAACAGAGGATTATTTCCCACATTGCTTCAGGTCAAAGCAATACTGTTCCATGGGCTGCTGTGGAGCCAGGGGCATATGGATTTCAGGACTGTGCTGCAAAAGCATCATCCTGGAAATATTTTAGCTGCTAATCTTCAATTTTGTCAAGGTTTAGGGTCCCTCCACTAGACCTCTAACATATGCTCTCTGTTATCCCCTCTCTTCCCTGCAAAAAAGGGAAAGAGAAAGGGAATAAGGGAGAGAGACTTATGGATGGTTATTGGCCTCTCTCCCCTCACAAACAGGAGAGAAAGGGAATGAGAGAGAGAGACTTCTGGATTAGAAAATAAAAATAAAACAGCTTTAATGAAGATAATAAAATGGAATATGTACAAATACATACAAAACCCATATCAAACCCAACCTCCCGCTGATGGCAATTATATCACCGTCACCACTGATGATGTGGAGCAGGCACTGGGAAATCCCCAGACTGGTCTCTGCAGCAGATGAGAACAGGGTTCGGGAGCTGGATCCTGGAACACACAAATCAGGACAGAAGGCAGAATGGGTGGAGTCCTTCTCAGATACCAGCCATTGAAGAAGAGGAAGCCACCTGGAAGAGAAGGAAGAGAAGGGAAGGGCAGGAAGAATGGACGACACCCTCATGATCCCTCAGCTTTATATTGAATATGATGTATATGGGATGGTTTACCTTGTTGGTCAGTTTAGGGTCACCTATCCTGGTCACTCCTCCTCGCAGGTGCGGCCTTTCACTTTCTGCACCCTCAATGTGGTACACAAGATTTAGCAGTGACCTTGGTCTGCATACCAATCCTTGGTAGTAAGTCTAAACATCAAGCATTATCACTACTAGAAGCAGACATTGTCTGCAAAAATATGCTGTTAACTTAAGAAAGTGCAGTTAGTTGGAAGAGACTTAGCTGAAAAGTAAAATAATGGAACAGAATTGTTCAGTTCTAACCCAAAGCAGAACATCATTATAGTTAGAAACAGAAAACAAGATACAGAAAACTTTATTCAAATGCCACCAAATAAGATGTAGTCTGGTGAACTGTCTTTGCTATTCAGACAGTTTTTAAAAAAATGCATTTAGGTATTAAATAGTAGTTATTGATAATTGTTTAGTTTTTAATAACTGTTTAGTTATTACATAGTATATTAAAAAGTATTCCTGTGGTACCCAGTTTGTAGAGATATTTAAAATAAATCAAACAAATTTATGTCAGCTATAACTTCTAAATTTAGAAGTGAAATAAAAAAATCTTCACCATAAGGACTAAATGAAAGCATAATTTTCAAGTGAAAAAATATTGCAAGTTTTCATTAGTGTGACAGTTATAAATCCAGTATTGTGAGATAAGAATGGATAGTGTTAAAAGATTAAAGAATTAAAAATTATTTTAGATAGAAGACCATAATTTTAAAATGTATTTTTAAGACTATTTTTAAATAGATGTTTTAAAACTATTTTCAATGTTCAGGTCTCATAGTTTCAGGTGTTTTCTGAATGATCTTGAGAGAGAAATTGATGACATATAGAACATGTTTCAAAAAAACTTTGGTTGTTTGCTGAAGTGCTTGGTAAATAGAATGTAAACAATTGTCAGGATAGTCAACGACGGTAGACAATATATACAGAAAAAGAGGAGCTTGAAGATAAAGACAAGTAAGAACTAGGCTAAATATTAAGCACAACAAAGTGAGAAGAAATTGTGCAGGTGCATGAAGAGAGTTCAACCAGCGGACAATAGAAAACAACCACCAGAGACCCCTTGAAGACCCTCTCAAAGACTCTAAACTACATGCATAATGACTATACAGATATGATAATTATTTCCAGGAAATAGTAGTATATCTATGGGAAATCTATGCATATGCAGAGTTTAAGTTAATATAAGCCACAAACTAACACTGTTGGGGGACGCAAATTAGGAGGAGCTATCCCTTGAGCCTCCAGTGCCTCAATAAAGAATGTCCGATTTCTAACGTCACAAACAAGTGTTAGAGAGCTCATTTACAGCCAACTTTTTGGTAACAATATTTTCAAGTGAAGTTTCATACATTCATAAGAATCTGAGATTTTAAAATTCACTAAATTAAAAAGATTTGGAATAAATTATCCAGTGGCAGCAACAATGTTGTTTCAGGCTCTTGTCAACATCTCTTACGCTTGTAAAGCTATCATATGCCTTTGGAATTTTCATGCCATAAGCAGAGATTATGGTCCCTCCCACTCTAAGCAGAGTGGCATTATGGTCCCTCCTACTCTAAGCAAGGACAAAGTTCATGATCACCTGAGGAACCCGAACATAAACAAGTCTACAGGACCTGATGAAATGCATCCCAGAGTACTGAGGCAATTGGCTGATATAGTTGCTGAGACACTCTCCATAATATTTGAAAATTCAAATTCACCTGACCTGGCAGTCAGGTGAAGTCCCTAGTGACTGGAAGAAGGCAAACATTGTGCCTATCTTTAAAGAGGGTAAAAAAGAAGACCCTGGGAACTACCGACCTGTCAGTCTCACCTCTGTGCCTGGGAAGATCATGGAACAGATCCTCCTGGAGGACATGCTAAGGCACATGGAAGACAGGGAGGTATTCCAAGGTAGTCAACACAGATTTACTAGGGGCAAGTCCTGCCTGACCAACCTAGTGGCCTTCTACAGTGAAGTGACTGCATCAGTGGACAAGGGAAGACCTATGGATGTCATCTATCTGGACTTCTGCAAGGCCTTTGACACCATCCCCCACAACATCCTTACCTCAAAATTGGAGAATTATGGGTTCAATGGGTGGACTGTTCATTGGATAAAGAACTGGCTGGATGGTCGCAAACAGAGAGTGATGGTCAATGGCTCAATGTCCAGATGGAGGAAGGTGACAAATGGTGTCCCCCAGGGGTCTGTGCTGGGACCTGTGTTGTTTAATATCTTCATTAATGATATTGACAGTGACATTGAGGGCACCCTCAGCAAGTTTGCAGATGATACCAAGATGGGGGGGTGCAGTTGATATGCCTGAGGGATAGGATGCCATCCAGAGGGACCTGGACAGGCTGGAAAGGTGGGCCCAGATGAACCTTATGAGGTTCAACAAGGCCAAGTGCAGGGTCCTGCACCTGGGCCAGGGCAACCAGCATTATCAGTATAGGCTGGGAGAGGACATACTGGAGAGCAGCCCTGTGGAAAGGGACTTGGGGGTGCTGGAGGATGAAAAAGTGGATATGAGCCACCAGTGTGCAAAGGCAGCCCAGAAGGCCAATCACATCCTGGGCTGCATCAAGAGAACTGTGGCCAGCAGATCAAGAGAGGTGATTCTGCCCCTCTACTCTGCCCTCGTGAGACCTCACCTGGAGTATTGTGTCCAGTTCTGGAGCCCCCAGCACAAGAAAGGTGTAGACATGTTGGAGCATGTCCAGAGGAGAGCCATCAGAATGATCAGGGGAATGGAGCATCTCTTATATGAAGACAGGCTGAGAGAGTTGGGGCTGTTCAGCCTGGAGAAGAGAAGGCTCTGGGGGGACCTTATACTGACCTTCCAGCACCTGAAGGGGTCCTACAGGAAGGCAGGGGAAGGCCTATTCACAA
>JAVFHW010080073.1:82243-100228 GCA_032159205.1 Eurystomus glaucurus suahelicus
TCTCCAGGCTGAACAGCCCCAACTCTCTCAGCCTGGAGAAGAGAAGGCTCTGGGGGGACCTTATACTGACCTTCCAGCACCTGAAGGGGTCCTACAGGAAGGCAGGGGAAGGCCTATTCACAAGGGTTTGTAGTGATAGGACAAGGAGTAATGGTTTTAAGCTAGGAAAAGATAGATTTAGGTTGGATATTAGAAGAATGTTCTTTAGCATGAGGGTAATAGAGCACTGGAATTGGCTGCCCAAGGAGGTGGTAGAGGCCCCATCCCTGGAGTCATTCAAGGTCAGGCTTGATGAGGCTCTGAGTAACCTGACCTAGGTAGATGTCCCTAGTTGTGTAGGGAGGTTGGACTAGATGACCTTTGGAGGTCCCTTCCAGCCTGAATCATTCTATGATTCTATGATTACTGATGAGTTTTGGATTTAAAAACTTGGATCTTTAAGGTAGAAAGCAATTAAAAGAACACGTTTGTGACACAGTACTCAAATGAAGATTCGCACTCTCTCCAACATGTATTTCATCAAAAAAGTTTTTCATTGACTTTTGGAGGTCTATAGAGTAAATGAAAATATGAACTTTAGTGAACTTCCAGAAAACAACAAAGAAGACTGAGGAACCCAGAGTACAGGAGCTGCTGAGTTTCTTCACAGCCTGATTGAAAAGCTAGTTAAAAGATAAAAGATTTTCACAGCCGCAGAACAGGAAGAGCTTACAAGCCTTCTGTGAGCCTTGATTTGGAGAAATACACATATTTATGAAGATACTAGATGAAGTGAGATTTACAGGTTCAAGGAGACATACTCCTGGTTTGGTGGTCAGGCTTCAAGGACTGTAGTTCAAAACCTTTTTGGTTTCCCAAAACAGATTTTTTTTTTCTCTATTCTTGAAGAACTCTGAAAAGTAGCAGAAAATTCAGGATTGTCATAAAGTTTTTGACAAATTGTACCTCAAGTAGTATTTTAGAATTTTTTTTCCTCTAGTGATCAAAGACTGTCATTTTCAAACTATACAAAATAAAGAACAAGTGATGCAATTCCCTGTGACTCTTGAGCTCACTGCACTCGGATTAATCCTGGAATTAGAATACCACAAGATAAATTTTATGTGACAGGATACAAAATCAGCATACATGTCTGTGCTCCATACCTGCGCAAAATGGGCATACTAGTCTTGGTTAGTACAAGGTCAGGAAATCATGCTTCATTTTGCTGAATATTTCAGTCTTTGTAGTTCAGTAATGAAACTTTAAGTCTATGAATACTCAAAAAATACTGAAAACCTGAGACATAATATCTTAGGACCTCATTTTGTTTAAAAGCTTTTATTACATTTTATAGAAACATGTTGCATTATGGTTTTATGTCAAAGGATAGTAAAGATATCATCGAATCATAGAATGGTTTGGGTTGGAAGGGACCTTAACGATCATCTAACTCCAAAACCCCTGCCATGGGCAGGGACACCTCCCACTAGACCAGGTTGCTCAGTGCCCCATCTAACCTGTTCTTGAACACATCCGGTGAAGGAATGTCCACAACTTCCCTGGGCAACTGGTTCCAGTGACTCACCACCCTCAGAGTGAAGAACTTCTTCCTAATGTCTAATCTAAATCTACCCTCTTCCCATTTAAAGCCATTACCCCTCATCCTATCACTACAAGCCCTTGTAAAAAGTTCCTCTCTAGCCTTCTTGTAGTCCCCCTTCAGATATTGGATGGCTGCAAAAAGGTCCCCCCAGAACCTTCTCTTTTCCAGGCTGAAAAAGCTCAATTGTCTCAGCCTGTCCTCATAGGAGAGGTGCTCCAGCCCTCTGATCATCTTTGTGACCCTCCACTGGACCTGCTTCAACAGGCCCATGCCCTTATGTTCAGGGATCCAGAGCTGGACACAGTACTCCAGGTGGGGTCTCACTAGAGTGGAGTAGAGGGATAGAATCATTTCCCTTGGCCTGCTGGCCACACTTCTTTTGATGCAGTCCAGGATATGGCTTTCAGGTCTGCACTTGTACATTGTTTGCTTATGTTGAGCTTTTCATCAACCAGCACCCTCAAGTCTTTCTTCTCAGGATTGCTCTCGATCCACCCATTGCCCAGCCTGTATTTGTACTTGGGATTGCCCTGACCTAGGTGCAGGACCTTGCATTTGGCCTTGTTGAACTTCATGAGGTTGGCATGGGCCCACTTATCAAGCCTGTCAAGGTCCCTCTGCATGGCACCACTTCCCTTCAGCCTGTTGACCTCACCACACAGCTTGATGTCATCCGCAGACTTGCTAAGGATGCACTCAATTCCACTCTCCCTGTCACTGACAAAGACGTTAAATAGCACTTGTCCCAGTACCAATCCTTGAGGAACACCACTCATCACTTGTCTCCACTTGGACATGGAACTTATGACTGCAACTCTTTAAGTGAGACCATCCAGGCAATTCCTTATCCACAGAGTCATCCATCCATCCATCAAATCCATGTCATGAGGGACAGTGTCGAATGCTTTGCACTAGTCCGGGTAGATGACATTGGTTGCTCTTCCCTTGTCCACCAGTGCTGTAACTCCGTCGTAAAAGGCCACCAGATTTGTCATGCATGATTTGGCCTTGGTGATGCCATCTTGGCTGCCACCAATTGCCTTCTCATTTTCCATGTGCCTTAGCAGATCCTTCAGGAGGAGGCTAGTTGGCTAGTTGGCTAGTCTTCTTTTTTTCCCTTTTTGAAAATGGGAGTGAAGTTTCCCCTTTTCCAGCCAATGGGAACTTTATCAGACTGCCATGACTTTGTAAATATGACTGAATAACTCTAGTTGAAATATGACTAAATAACACTAGTTAAGTCTTGATACCAATACATCACATTAGAGTTTGCAATTAATTTGGCAAAAGTGCTATACAATGCCAGTTCTTGACTTCTAATCCAACCTGCTTGACTGGCTGTCCAGATATCTCCTTCCATTTCCTATAAATGGGGAGAAATATTAAAATATTCCTCACAATAGCTAGAACTGTATAGTAGATGCTAAATTAGCACAGAATAAAACTGTCTTTCCAGATTACTCACTCTCTGTCCTAGCTTCAGGCTGTTTTGATTTGCATCTGAGTTTGCTGTAGCTTCTGAACTTGCTTCCAGGATCCATATGTCAAAGACAATGTGTACCAGAACATGAACACAGAGATAGAAATACATAACCCATTCATATCAAACCAAACCAAATGAAATTAATTTTATGTAGATTACTCTTGTTAGGTAAAGCATCTTCAGATTGGCAGATTTAGGAGTTTTTGGCGGTGGTACTGGGTGAGGGGGGATCATTCATAAGTATTTCAGTCAATAAAAGTGAGGACGCTCCCTATTTCTGTGTAATACCATTGTATCTATGACTAAAATGAATTATAGTACTTGAAAGCAAGTAGTGAAACTGGGTCATTCTGAGGTGAAACTGCTTAACACCTTAGTTGTTCACTTCTAAAAGCATTAGAATTAATCAATCCCAGTTTTCTATTAGCATTTCTATGTTTAACATTATTTTTGCTGTTTTACATAGAAGGAAAAATATAATCTAGATACATTTTAAAAGACTGTCTTTATCCTGCTGGCTCTTTATGTAGTCTTGGTTTACAAGTAATCAGTTTATCACTGCTCTGAACAGTGAGGCATCATGCCAGATCATCAGTGTATAAATAAAAGAGATTATTTCAAAACTGTCAGGTTGGATATCCAATTCAGAAAAAATTATAAAGGGAACTGCAGAGAACAGCAACAGCCCTATTGTAGAGTGACCAATTATGAAGCTGCTGTAACATTTCAAAGTAGTAGAAAATTATGGGATTAATTTAAAATCACAGACAAAATTTATGGGAGTTTACAGAAGCCTACATCAGATCAGGCAGATAGATTTAATTTACTTTTATTTATGACATATGTATATAAATTCTATCTCAGAGAAATGAGTGTACTGGAGTATAACTATATATGTCTATCTGTGGGCACAATATATTATATGTGTGTGTCCTGAGTTCAGCTAGGATGGGGTTAATGTTCACAATCAGGTGGGAGAGGCTGCAGCTGGGAGAGGCCACACAGCCAGGATAAACAACCATGCCACACTGATATCAGGAAGGCTATATAAGGAGAGGGCTGGCCCAGGAAGTGCCTGTTTTCAGTGAGTGGCTTCATCTTAGGGCTGTAGCAGGGACAGCACATGTTGGGTACTGGGTACAATCTTGTGGTTTATGTCAATCAGTTTATATATTTCATTAGTATTATTGTTACTACTGTTGTCTCTTCTCTTTGAGTTATTCCATTAAACTGTCCTTATCTCAGCTTATGGGGTTTTCACCTTTTTTTCCCTTCTTGATTCTCCTCCCATGACACAGGGGGGGGAAGGGGTGGGGGGAAGCAATGGGTGAGAGGCTTTGTGGTGTTTAGTTGCCAGCTGAGATTAACCCATGACAATGTGCAAATAATTACATATGTACAAGTCAAGACTGCTAATAAAACATCCTGTCACATCAGTGAGATGGTTAGAGCTAGCAGAGCTCCATTTTGAACAACTATGAGGATGCTTCCAAGACACATGGGGTGTGTGCTCATGCATTTTAGTAACCAAATGAAGACCTGAAGTTAGCAGAATAATTCTTCTAGAAATCTGTTACAGGCCAGGAAACCACCTCCATTTTGGGAATGGAAGGACCACCAGAAGTTTAGGTTGGATGAATTGCAGTTGAAGTTCTGTATTTCTTGAATGACTTGTAGAAGTAGGCTAACATAACAAGGCTTCTAACTTGAGCATCTTATTTAAAGTTGCCTAGAGTTCAGTTCGCGGAGACACGGTAGCCTCTGTAGTATTTTGTGCAAAAGGGTCTGCAGAAGGGGTCAGTAGCTCTGCTGGAAACAGCATGGCTGGGCTCCACAATGGGGTGATGTGCCATAGCGTGGTCCCCACCATTGGTGCCAAAAAGTTGGCTGTTGTAAAAAAACTCTCTAACACCTGTTTGCAAAGTTAGAAAGCAGGCATTCTTTACAGCAGCACTGGAGGCACGGGGGATAGCTTCTCCTAATGTGCATCCCCCAACAGCGTGAGTTTGCAACTTATATTGCTCTAAAATCTACATTTGCATAGATTTCCCAGAATTGTTTACTGATTTCCTGGAATTAATTATCATATCTGCATAATCATTACACATGCAGTTTAGAGTCTTTGAGGGGGTCTTTGGAGGGTCTCTGTTGGTTGTTTTGTAGCATCAGCTAGCTGAACTCTTTTCATGTGCCTGCACAGTTTCTTCTCACTTTGTTGTGCTTGATTTTTGCCCTAGTTCTTGTTTGTCTTTAAGTCCCTCTTGTCCTGTACACGTTGTCTATCATCCTTGACTATCCTGGCAATTGTTTACATTCTATCTACCAAGCATGTCAGCAAACTACTGAACTGGTTTTGAAACCTGTTCCATCTGTTATCAGGTCGGTAAGAAGTGCTGGCTTGGCTCCGAGAGACCCCATCAGGGCCTTTGGCATTTTACCGTGGTGCTGGAATAAACCCCAGCAAAGAGAATGATCAGCAAATTTAACACTAAGTTTGAAAGTAACCCACTAAACCTAATGTTTTTAAAGTTTTCAGAATTTCATCTAGGATGGACATGTTTCATATGCTATCAACATCAGAGACCTTGACTCAAACTGAGCTCCCAAGTGAACTCAGAAGGTCTTGGGTGCACTGGTGCCTGGGGCAGCAAGAGATGGCTTTGTATGCAGGAAGAGCATGTTGTGTAGGATATGTCACCAAGTAATGGAGCTGAAGAGGAAAGTCGGCAGAGTTCACAGGAGGAAGGCAAGAGACATGAGTGGGAGAGTCTCTGCTGCAGGGGATGGAAACCGTCATGTACTGAACTGACTGACTTGTCTAGGGAGGTTTGTTTCTTGCCAGGGCCTTGAATCTCAGATATTATGAAAAGACTGCTGATGTTTTTCTGGGTCTCAGACTACTATGCTCTGCTGCTCTTCCATGTGGGTACCAATGAAACTGCCAGGGGAGACCTGGAACACATCAAACATGATTACAGGGCACTGGTAGTAGGGGTGAGGATATATTGGAATGATGGGCCAATGTTAACAGTATGAACTTCAACAAGGCCAAGCGCCAGGTCCTGCACTTGGGCCACAACAACCCCATGCAACGCTACGGACTTGGGGAAGTGTGGCTGGAAAGCTGTCTGGCAGAAAAGGACCTGGGGGTTCTCATTGACAAGCAGCTGAATATGAGCCAGCAGTGTGCCCAGGTGGCCAAGAAAGCCAACGGCATCCTGGCTTGTATTAGAAATAGTGTGACCAGCAGGAGTAGGGAGGTGATTGTCCCCCTGTACTCAGCACTGGTGAGGCCACACCTTCAGTACTGAGTCCAGTTTTGGGCACCTCAATACAAGAGAGATATTGAGGTGCTGGAGCGAGTGCAGAGAAGGGCAACAAAGCTGGTGAAGGGCCTGGAGAATAAATCTTACGAAGAGCAATTGAAGGAGCTGGGACTGTTTAGTTTGAGGAAGAGGAGGTTAAGGGGAGACCTCATTACTCTCTACAAATACCTGAAAGGACATTGTAGAGAGGTTGGTGCTGGTCTCTTCTCACAGGTAATTAGTGATAGAACAAGAGGGAACGGGTTCTGGCTGCAACAGGGTAGGTTTAGACTGGACATTAGGAAAAAAAATTCACGGAAAGAGTAGTCAGATACTGGAATAGGCTGCCCAAGGAGGTGGTTGAGTCACCATCCCTGGATGTGTTTAAGGGTTGTTTAGATGTAGTGTTGGGGGATATGGTTTAGGGGAGAACTTTGTCGAGTAGGGTTGATGGTTTGATTCGATGGTCCCAAGGGTCTTTTCCAACCTGAATGATTCTATGATTGTATGATTCTAAGGCAGAGGGGGAGGAAAGGAATTGTTCATTGCAAAATTAGTAATCTTTCATTGAGACAGTCTACCTGCAGTTTTGCCTGGATTACTGCTGAATTAAAAACTCAGAACAGGGTAAGTTTGGACCCTATACTATGCAAATACACTCCTCAGGCAATTGCACTTGCACATTATGTCTTTTGAAGGCAATGGGTAACTGGTTTAATTTACTTAACAGGCTGATGCTTTAGGCGTACTGCTCCACTAGCTTGCACATGATCCCAGCTTTAATACTTTCCTAAAGTTTAAATTAGAATTTTGACTGTTGCTGAACTTTTGCACTTTATCTGATATATAATTCCAGTAGCTCAGTGCCAGTAAAAATGCTAATTATTACTTAAGCCCAAACGAAAGTTGAGTTTGTGAAATGCAATAAAGTTAGAATTTCTAAGTATTTTTATAATGTCCTTTTGCAAATGTCATAAAATTTTAAGATGCTAATAATTCTACTACTTGACAGCATTGTGAATTATGAACAAAGCATATTGTCCTTTCATTCCCTTTTGAAGGATGTTTTTACTGCAAGTAATGAGCAAAAGTTTCAAGTTTTAAAATACAGCTTTCTTGGTCAAATTTGCTTTAATAAAATCAAGGCTAGTCCAGCTTGAGCTTCCATAGAGTCATACATTGGATATGAGAAAAAATAAAGGGGCAGAGAAAAAGATGATGAAAATAAAGAGGAGATATTTTTAATTAATGATGTCCTGGTTTGAGTGAGAACCAAACTAATTCTGTTCTGTGATTTTACTTTTCAGCTAAGCCTTTTCTAACTAACTGCACTTTCTGAAGCTAACAGCATGTTTTTGCACACAGTGTCTGCTTCTAGCAGTGATAACGCTTGATGTTTAGAGTTACTACCAAGAATTGGTACGCAGACCAAGATCACTGCTAACTCTTGTGTACCACATCGGGGGGGTGCAGAAAGTGAAAGGCCGCACTTGTGGGGAGGAGCAGCCAGGACAGGTGACCCTAACTGACTGTCCTGGTTCATCCAGGACAGGGTTAATTTTGGTGAAGCCAGGTTATTCTATACCATGCTGATGTCATGCCCCGGGGCCAGTTCCGGTTGGGGGGGGAGGCAGGTCCAGGGTGGCAGGTCAGTGCGTGGATGTGTGTTTGGCTGTCCCTTTGTCCCGGGTATTGCCTTTTTCTGTGTATTGCTTCTTTCTTGTTATTGTTGTTATTGTTAATTGCCTGTGTTATCTTAATTATTTCTTACATGTTTCTGTATTAAACCTTCCTTATCTCAGCTCAAAAAGGCATTTTAAAACTTTTTTTTTTTCTTTCTCTGTCCACAGCCCGCGGCAGAAGGGAGGGGGCGGGGAGCAGCGGCGCGGCCACACGGTGATCACTGCGGAGCCCTGCCGGGCTTTACTAACCCACCACACTGACCAATGAGGTATTCCATACCATATAGGTCATATTCAGTATAAAGGTGAAGGATCATGAGGCTCTCGAGCCTTCCCGTTGTGGAGTCTCCTTCTCTGGAGACTGTCAAGACCCATCTGGATGGATTCCTGAGTAACCTGCCCTAGATTCTATGGTCCTGCTTGGCAGGGGTGTTGGACTCGATGATCTCCAGAGGTCCCTTCCAACCCCTAACATTCTGTGATTCTATTAAGAGATAAATCCAGCTGCCCCTAGCCCCTCTAATCTCTGAGGATCAGCTAGAACACAAGGGGATTAATCTCTTACCAAATGTATTAATCACTACATGCAACTGTGCTTCTGACCAGTTTTATTCAGGTATTCATCATCTTCCTTCACACTAAAAAAAACCCCATTTTCAAGTGTTACCAAGTTACTTGCCTCAGATTGGCAACTAATCATCTGTCTCTCTCTGGGATTTAGGATAAACTGTCAGTTTCAGTGTAAGGCAATGCCTTCCCTTGGGATGAGGCACTTGGCAATCTCTCTAACCTCCCAGAATAAAAAAGCCTCTGACCTCCCCTTCTCTCTCCAGTAATTTATCACCACTTTCTCCACCATACCACCAACAACTTTTGGATATTCCAAATTTCTCCTTTAATCCTGAGATAACATGGCAGAAAGCAAGGAACAAAAATTTAGCAGAAGAAACTTTTAATCACTTACCCATTTCACTTTATTGAGAGAGAGCCAATTGACTGACCCTTCCTATGTTTCATTTAATCTTCTCAGCATTTCAGTTCAGATAGAAGTCTCATTTCACTTCCCTGATACAGCCTTCTGCTGTACCAGCCAGCAACCCAAGCCATGAACCAAAGCTCTATTGCACAAGCTGCTGTAAAAACATAGATCTAAAAGGTGATTTCTAACCCCCCAAAACCAGATATGGAGCCAAACAGCTAACAGACGTTTGTAGACTTTTTACTTGATTTTGGATGCTTTGTAGGAGCATGTATTTTGTATTTTGGAGATGAAAAATGAAACCTTTTACTTGAAATGGGGTCCAAAAAGATAATTCTTCAGGAAAGAAGAATGAAAGGAAATGATAACTAAGAAACTGTAAAAGGACCATCCTTTTGACTGAAACAGCTTAACAAATCACAGACAAAACAATCAGACTACTTTAGAAAACCGCCTGTGTCATGAAAAGGCCAAAATACAGAGACAGAGAGGGTGATCACCTCGGACCCTTTTCAATCCTGTCAAGCCTGCAAGTATTAATTAATTTTCCCAGGAAAGGGAGAGGGAGAAAGAGACAGGACCCTTGAACCCAATCAGTCTGCCACACTCTGGTTAAGGAGCCTTTACAATCTGCCCAACCTGTTAGGTGAACTAACAGCATCACTGGAAAAACAGATCCCTCCTGGCAGCTCGCCAGATTGGAGGGTGACTGTCTTACAAGCAGAGACACTTAGGGAGGATCCCTTATGTCTCAAAATTAAAGTTTCTGGAAACTTTTATATTCACAACTAATCAATTTTATTGTATACACTTGTGACAATATGCAGATTTGAGGATACCAGTGATAGTGACTGACTGCGTAAATAGATTATATAAAATAATAATCATTAGTAGCTAGCCTAATAATTAATACTTAAGCACGCATAACCCAGGATTCTTACCCAAATAGGCATCCCTATGGGGAGGGGGGGGGAAGATAGGTTCAGCCCATCAACAGATGCCAGAAGTTTCGATGGAGGTCTTCTCCCCGTTTTTCCCCCTCGATTTTTATAGTGTTTCTTTACTTTTAGGTGGAGCTTGAGTGACTCTAGTGATACATTTGTCATATTTTGATTGGATTAAAAATCTAGAAAACCACAATTTTCACCATCGTTGTTGATACACTGTGTACCATCATTGTTGACGCACTGATTGTGCGCCATCATTGCTAATGCACTGCTGGTGATCCCTTTTGCCATCATTGTTGATGCACCGGTTGCAATCCATCTTTCTTGGTGGTGGCTTCACTGAAAATGTGCTCCGCTGGATCAGAACAACCATTGGTTACCTCATTCCCTGATAACAGGGAGTAGCTGTGCTACCTTCATAGTACCCTGCTCCCTATTTTGGTGGGGTGTTTGCGTGTTCTGTTACCCAGAGGAGGTTACGTCCACAGCAGCCACTTTCCACTCCTGTGATCAGCAGCCATGTCTCACTGAAGGCTGCTGCAGCTCATGTCAAAATGTAAGTCTGACTTGGGGGGGGGAAGACAGGGTTTTTCTTATTTTTCCCCCCTATCCATTTTCCCACAGCCTGATTACAAAAGTAGGCTAAAAATTTGATCTAATAATCTCAAAAACATGCAACAAAGTGAAATATATCCATTTTCCATTTAATATTAAAGCAGTCTTATTTTAGTGATTTGATAATAAAAGCATGACAGACATAATGTTCCTCGTATTCACTCTAAAGTTTCCACCTGAAGGAGTGGTGATACCCTTAATGCTTTGCGTGTTAACATCTAAAACTTGGGTAAGACTTGAGAAAGAAATCACCAATCTGTCATTTTCAGAACTTAGTATTAAGAATCCTTTCTTTCTGTTAAATCTGTATTTTATTTTGTGTTTCTATTGTTTGGTCATTTGCTTTATTATATAATTAATATTTTCTGAAACCTTTGAAACTATGTCTTTAGAGACCTTGGCTTCTTTGGATAATTTCCTTGAGCTCCTGATACACAATTAATATCAATAAATTATCGATGTCCTGTTTCCTTTCAAGAGCTGTGTCCTGCCTTCCTATCTCCCTGCCTTGGGATGATTTGAGTCTCTCCCTTTTATTTTTTCAGGCTTTGGAGAAGGTAAAACATCCATGGTGACGTGTGACTGAGTTTGTAGTCAAGAGAAATTGCTGAGGCACTAAATTGGTTGCCATTTTCCCTGAGAATAGTGTAGAAGGGTTTATCAAAAATAAGAGTGCAGTGTAAATCTGTACTGTTTACATTTAATTACATTTTCAGCATGAAGTTCAAAATGGACGGTTTAGGACACCATGCAGTTCTCAGTGTGATACAAGCTGATCACAATCTGTCACAACAATTAATAGCAGTTAGATGCAAAGACAGTCTTAATTAGTCAACTTCCAGGAGACTGCATGAAAAAGGAAAAATTAAATCAATGCCTGGCAATACTGAAAATAGGTTTTAACAATGAAGAGTGAATTATCTTGATATCAGCAATGTCAAGCTTAGAGGGAGATGAATTAGCAGTAAATTAGTATTTAAGGATTTCTTTTCATGTTTAAAGTGTTATTAAAGTTGTTTGTTGTTTTGATACAGAATGAGATTGTTGACATGAAAAAATAGTCATAAATGTTATAGCTTTCAGCTTAAGAGTGGTATGAATTTGATTGTTAACCTTCCTTTCAGATTGAATCATAATGCTCTTTAAAGTATCTTTTTCCGTTAAAAACTTTCAGGGCCACTGGGATTAGCTTAGGTCAAGCAAGAGATTTCAGTTTTTGATTTGGTAATCATGAGAGCTGCTTAGATTCTGATAATTTTTAGTAGATTTAATACAAATTTATAATCCCTCAGACTGTGACAAGGTAAACTGAAAGTTATGATGTAATGATCCAACAGATGCTCTATAATATCCATTCCTATTTTCATGCTTAGAACAACAAACAGATATTTTTCTACATTGTTTTTGAATATCTAAGATGTTTATGAACTTCAGCATACTATCTATGCCTCAGCTAATATTGTTTTAATATTGTAAAGCTACTGTGGAATGAAATAATCCATATCTGTGGCATCTTACTGGAAAATTCTAGTCAAAACCAATTATCTATTATTATTTTCAAGCTTGTAAATCATTCATTTTTAATGAATGAGTTAATTAAATTAATTTCACTGAAAATGTTGAGGCAGAGCAATTCCTGTTGAGGTGATATGCCAGACAGATGCACTGCTTATTCATTAATTTTTTTTTGATTGAGGTTAGGTGAATCCCTCTGAGAGTCTCTTAGCAAGCCTTAGTCCTTTAGGACAATTTCTACCAAAGATGTTCTTGTGTGTAGCAGTGATTTGGTTTTCTCTTAGCTCAAACAAGAAATTGAGAGTTACATTAAGCCTTCCCATGTACTGACTATTTTTAATTTGTTAAGCGTGAAGATTAAAGCTGCCTCCTTGTTCAAAATGTGTCAGGAGCTTCTGCCCTTGTGTTTTCTGGTGAGTAGAATAGATGTCATGACCTTCAATTATATTTGACCACTGTTTCCATATTTTAGGTTTTCAGTAGCTTCTGTTTCAAGATGTGGCTAAGTGGAAGCAATGCAAATTTTTGTTAACAGGAGAGGAATTTCCCTGAGCTTCAGCTGTTCCAGGCTGTCAGGAAGGTTTGGGCAGTGCTGTGCAGATATCTCATGACAGCTATTAGAGAGCTTTCATGACTTAGATTTCTCAGTTTGTCTTGTACAGCTAGACAACATGACCTAATTATTTTTTCATATGTTTCTCTCTTCATCAGGAAAGACACACTGACAGCAATTTAACTCGTATTTTAAATAACTTTTGGTAGTGACCAGAACTTGAGATGTGCATGGTGGTAGAGATTTCCTGGCCTCCTTGGTGGGCTCAGCTTTTCTTAGAGCACACTGGAAGTCTGACTATCTGCCAGACATAACTTAAGACTGTGTGTTCATCTTATATTGTTCTGACAGCCAGTACAAGAAGTTTTAACTCTTGTTTATCTATAGAGGGGATGGAAGAAGTTCCTTTTTTCTGAACTTTCTCCAGCATACAGCCTGCTGGAGAAATATGGCCAAATAGGTCATACACTAAGTTCAGTTTTGGTAGTGTAATTCCTTTGTATCATGAAATCATAGCATTGTTGAGGTTGGAAACCCCCAAGATTACCTCTGGGGTAATCTTGTCCAATGCCCCCTGCTCAAGCAAGGCTATCTAGAGCTGTTTGCCCAGGACCATGTCCAGATAACTTTTGAATATCTCCAGTGAGGGACACTCCACGACCTCTCTGGGCAGCCTGTTCCGATGCTGTCACCCTCGAAGTAAAGATGTTTTTCCTCGTGTTCAGATGGAACTCCCTGTGTTTCAGTTTGTGCCCACTGCCACTGAGCACCTCTGAGAAGAGCCTCGCTCTGTCTTCTTTGCAACCTCCCTTCGGGTGTTTATACATACATATGAGAGCCCTTTGAGCATTGTCTTCTCCCAACTGAACTGTCCTAGCTCTCCCAGCCTTTCCTTATAGGAGAGATACTGCAGTGCCTCATCATTGTGGTCTTTCACTGGACCCTCTCCAGTATGTCCAGGTCTCAGGAGCCCAGACCTGGATACAGGCCTCCAGTGCTGGTAATTAAAACTATTTTTGTTGAATTAATAGCTAAATGGAAATTATGGTGAATTAATTTGCATATGACCAGACACTAAAAGCCTCTCAGGGCACCAGGGAGGCCAGTGGCTCCCTGTGGACATGAGAGAGTGTCAGGGGCTCCATCAGATATGTCAGAGCAAGGCCTGGCAGCCAGAGTCGGTCCCACCATCCCAGCCAGGAGCAGGGTAACAGACAAATCCTCACAGCTGATTTTGTCTTTACACAGAGTTTGGTTTTATGTGGGACTATGAGACTGGCACTTTTATAAAAAAAAATTGCAGTGTGTTAACAGCAGGTATTATATTCCACAGTTCCGTGTTTATTATGTAAATATGCTTCTTTTTTTTTTTTTAAGGAATAGCTGTCAGTAATGTCTACAATTGCCCAAAATAGCACTATGAATCTTACTTTCCTTGTGTATGTTTGCCATATTTAACTGTTTGGCATGGAGCTGTTTGGATAAGGTAGCCTTGCTTGATTTCTTATAAAGAGAAAAGTGAAGGTTAGGAGAGGCTCTGCCCAGAAATTAATCTTGCACATATCTCATAAAAAAAACTTCTACACCTAGAAACAAGGACATAAAATGTAGTTATCTTGTGTCAACTTTTACTTTTTTTCTTTTTTTCCTTCTTTTCAAAATGAGAAGACAATAAAACTTAATATGTAAGCCTGTGGAAACCTGTTGCACACAAGCGGTTAAAGATGATAAATATTTTGAAGTTTCCACCTGCACTGGTCAGAAGCTCAGACTGAAGATATGAGCAACATTTATATGAAACAGACTGGTGGCTGGTGATGGCTGTTATTTGTATGACAGAAGCGAAGGTGACAAGGTGATGTTGTAGGAGCTAGGAAAGAGGCAGCATTGCTTTCTCCCTGCTGTCTGTCTCATAAAGCACTGTAAGGAGAAGGAGGGGAAATGGTAACTAGAGCCAAGATGGGAAGTGCACTTGGAACAACAGAGGGGACTAAGAAGCTGGGGAGCGAGATAGCTCAGAAAAATGGATCTGGGAGAGAGATCTGCACTGATGTGAGAAATAATAGGATTTGATGAAGGGAAGGAGTCATTTTAAAATGGGCATATACTGTTGCTGTCGCTTGAAAAAAGTGATCTCACACTAGCTCCATCATTGGTTGCTAGTCTTCACAGACTCTTCCTGCTCTCCAGTCCAAACTTGCCAAGAACATGCCTCATTTTAACCCAGCACAGGAGACAGTGGGAGTGGAAATGAGAGACAGGGAGAAGGAATGAGGTGTTAAGATTGCTGCTTTTGATGCTGCATGGCTTCCATCTACTACAGGCTGGGAGGAGCTGGACAAAGAGGGAGAGTGAATAGCAATGGGAATGAGATGTAAATGGGAGGTAAAGGCTAGAGCTAAGGACAGGCTGGAGCAAAGGGGTACTGAAGAAGGCATAAATGCTAGCTCCAGTGCCTTAGCATTTCCTTGATATCAGAAATAGTGTAATTGTTACTGGAAACATTTCCAGTTTCCATGTGCTACACAACTCATGTAAACGGTCAAACTCTTTCATTATGATCACCTACTCTGTTTCCTCAGGGGATAAAGTTCTGACTAACTAAAAGTTCTTAAGTTTCCTGACAATCAGTTCTTCCTGAGAGTCAATATAATTAAAAACATGTCAGAAACATTTATGCCAAAATTTTTAAAAACAAATACCTTTTTTAAAAAAATATTTAAAAGTCAGGCATCTAAACTGGGAAGTTATTTTTCCAGATTAATAATCTGACTAAAACTTGCCTGTATAGCACAAACATAATATCAAATTAAGAGTTTCTGTTGACCCTGCCTAGTTTTGTAGGAGAGACAGTGTACATAAGAGGCAGCACCTACTATCTTTGTTTCCTCCTTCATCAGGTTTTACTCCTGCATTAGTCCATATGGTTCCAGATCAGCTCTCAGCAATGAAGGACTAATTTCCTCCTTCAGTTTTCTGATGTATTTAACAGTTGACTATCAAATGCTTTGTATGGATTAATTTGTTTTTAATTTCTAGAGGGAAAGCAACAGCCAAATTAAATTCAGAAGCTGGTTTGGGAGTCTCTATTGCATATATGCAAATATGAGGAATTAGAGGATTACCTGTGACAATATAGTTTTGGCACTTGTTACTTTTTCCATTGTTTTGAAAACAATGTTCTGTTAATATATATATTTTGCACAAGATCTCTTTGCACTCTTTAGGTTTTTTTGTGTCATTGTCTACTAAAAACATAAGAGAAATGTAAAATAATTTTCTGCTTCTTTAGAAACCTAGAAGGTGTGGGAGCTATTTATCTGTTTAGCAGCATAGTACAGCAGAAGTGGTCATAGAGTTAAGTGAACTCTTCTAATTGTATTAGCTTTCATCACAGTTTGTAGATGAGGAATTTCATTGCAGTTTTAAATGGAGTGATGTATCTCTGTGTTCACTTTGAATTGCATAGAGAAGGGCTCTTTTCACATAAATGTGAAACCAGGAAGTAGTACATGATGTCATACCATTAATTCACTGAAGAGGAGAACTTCACATCTGCATTTGAATACTGTAGAGCATACTCAATTAATAGGGAAGGGTTGTAAACATGGAAGCTAATAATGAAATGGAAGTCATGTAAACGTGTCAGTGTCACGGTTTAGGCCCAGCTGGCAACTGAGTACCATGTAGCTGCTCACTCACTGCCCCCTTGTACCCCCCCAACCCCCTCAGGTGGGATGGGGAGGAGAATTGGAAGAAAAAGGGAAAACCCCAAGGGTTGAGATAAGGAGAGTTTAATAGAACAACACAAGGAGAGAAGAAACAGAATAACAATAATACTAGTGAACTAATATATAAAATAAGTGATATAAAATGCAGTGCTCACCAAACTGCCTGACCCTACCACCACACATAAAACGTGTGCTTCCCCAGACAGCCCTTCCCTGACCTGACATGACATCAGTATGATACTGAATATCCCATTGGCTAGTTTGGTTGGCTATCCTGGCTATGGTGCCTCCCAGCCCCTTGTGAAAATTAACCCTATCCTAGCCAAGCCCTGGACAGCCAGGTTTTGAGATCTTCATTATGAGAACATGTGCTGCTGCTTTAAATTGCTCTCAAATTCTATTCAATTAAGGTGTGACGTGCTTTTCTGGTAATTAAGTTTTCCAAATTATTTTAGAAGCATATGGGTCTCCCACAGAATTGCATGATTATTTAAGCCCACTACTTAGATCCTGAAGTACCATGTTTGAATTGCAGGCTACTAAATTCACTTTAATTAGAAAATCACCTTAAAGTCCAGATCCAGTTTTAATGACAAGGATCCTTCAAAGCTTTCATTCATCTGATTTGTACTTATTCAGTAGTCAGATACATGTAGTTTTAAAGCTTATTAATCCATTATCATTTAGGGGCAGCAATATTAATCAGTTAAAAGTCTACTGTATATATGAAACAAATTTCCTCATTTGGATTGTTTAGTGTTTTTATTAAAATCTATTTTAAACTGATGAATAGGAATTTATGTATGAATTTGTTCATGTGAATGTAGATAACATTTAATGAAAGTAAAGCTCTCAAACATTTAACTTAGATAAGGAGTCACTTAATGAGCTTCTTATAAAACCCAAGCTACTTAGCATAAAGAATCATATTATGAATTATTGCAGGTTTGCATATGTCGCGGTCAGAGCTCAGAGGTCCGACCCGCCTCCTAAAGGGAAGAAGGGTTGAGGGCAAAGAGGAATATCTCCTCACCAGGCTCGCAAGCAAACTTGGATATCAAATGAGTATTTAATGAGTTTATTACTAAATATATTCTAATAAAACCTTATTTACTCTATGAAAAATATTATAGTATTAAAGAACCTCACGCCCACCCACTCACTCCCCCACCCTAAGGAGAGTTAGGAAACTTGGGGGGGGGGAACAGGGCAAACAAGAACCTGATTGTGTCAAAATATGACCTATGTGTGGATGGTGGGCTGTGTGTGCCTGTGTGTATAGATAGATGTATAAATCTTTCTACCCCTTTCAGATGTTCGGCGGTTCAGGATCAGCTGGCGGGCGGCGGGGTGGGCCTCGGCTTGGCTTGGCTCTGGCGACGCAGCAGTTTGCACTGGCGGTCGGCGCTAGGACCCTGCGGTCTCTCGGCTGGCGATCTCTCGGACGGCCGCGGCGAGCTCTACCGCGGGCTCTTCGGGCTGCGCCCCTCGGCTCGGAGCGGCGCCAAGTTCTTCACCGCGGGCGCGCACCCGGCGGTCCCGCTGAGGGCCCGCACGAGAGACAGAGAGAGAGAGAGAGGGACCGGCTGT
>JAVFHW010080074.1:0-24587 GCA_032159205.1 Eurystomus glaucurus suahelicus
GAGGACACCCATTTACCCCCCACCTATTATTTATGGTGGTAACTGCATACCTTAGTCTCTCATCCCATCGGGATTCCTGTGGACGAATGAGACTTTTAATTAGTCCATTAGTACGCTCCACTATTTTATTTGTCTGAGGATAATACGGAACATGAAAGGTCCATTTGATACCTTCTTTCTTGGCCCATTGCTGTACCAAGTGTGAGGTAAAATGGGTACCATTATCAGATTGAATGTTTTCAGGTTTGGGTAAAACCGCAAAAACCTTTTCTAGGCAGCTTGAAGTCATACAAATAAACTGCCTGTAGATAAGAGAATTTCGTCTTTTCATGCAGTCACTTACACTGCTAATTATCTGAAAAAAATGCCTGTTTAATCTTATTACTATTCAGTAAAGCTTTACTGAGGAAAAGATAATGGTATGCACTACTGTGAGAAATTGTATCAGATCCAATGAGCCTTAACTTCTCTTCCATAGAAACCTAATCTAGTCACAAAATTTTATACAGAAATAAGGGAATATATGGAGAAAGTCAGGTATTTAATCCCACAGAGGTCCTTCCACTAGGGGGAGATGAAACCTCATTTGAATGACTATCAAGTACTGTGGTCCTATTAAAAAGCTATAGTTAAAAATGTGCCACTATTTTCCCTCCTCTGTTTTGGAATTAGCAATGGACTAAGACTTTAATGTTCACATACTATTTCCTGATGCTATCTTTGCTAAGGTTTTCATCCCTTAAATGAACATTTTTCCTCTTACCAGGCAATAAATAGATAGTACACCGAAAATAGTCAATATTTATATATATATATGTAGTAAAAATGTGTATATATATTGATATATGGTCAATATTGCATGATTTCAATAATGCTATGTTAAACAATATAATCAGATAATTTTGCTTGTTGAACATCCTCCACATTCAGGATGCTTTATAAAGATCAATAACAATAATAGTCAGCATTTTTAGGAAAGTATTAAACTGTTATCAAACATAAGTCACTTTCAGCAGTTCAGGTTATGCATCATGTGGCCAGCTCTACAAATTCACTTGTGCGAATGTAGGTAGGAAGAGGTTTTATTTCAGAGATTGATAACTATTTATATTATTTACAAATGTTGTAGAGTTTTTTTACCTTCTTAGTCTGTTTTTTATGAAAAGTAGTTTCTACTTCTAAATTCCAAACTTTCTGTATAGACAAAGAGGGCACAGTATCATCTTGTTGCTGACATACAACAGTTTTTCCTATTCTATTTGGGCTGGTTTTATAAGGTGGGCATAGTAAGTAAGTATGCTTGTAAAATATTTTGCTTAACTCCCCTTTCCTTCTTCTCCCCAGCTTTGGTTGCTGAGCATAATGTCTTATGGTATGGAATATCTCTTCAGTCATTTGGGATTAGCTGTCAAAGCTGCGTCCCCTCCCAGCTTGTGCACTCTCAGCCTATTCACTGACAGGGCAGTGTGAGAAGCAAAAAGGCTTTGACTGTGTAAGCACTGCTCAGCAATAGCTAAAACATCCCTGTGCTATCAATGCAGTTTTCATCACAAAACCAAACCATAGCACCATACAAGCTACAATGAAGAAATTTAACTCCATCCCCGCTAAAACTAGTACAATCTTCACACCTTATTCCATACCAATTACATCACTTTCAGGTTCCACACTATCCAATACGTCCTCATTAACTACCACCACCTTCCATTCTTTTAATATATACGTGAATACCATTCCCTTAGTCTACACACCAACCCTGTAAAATGCCCATTAATGTCCACATAATGTTCACTGAGCTCTTTTAGTCCATGACTTTGGGCTCCATCTCTTACAGTGGTCACTCGGCACTTTGTCTAGAATAAGAAAAAGATGTACTTCCTTCAAATATTTCCTAAACCAAAAGAAAGACAGTCCTTACAGTATTTATTCTAGGATCAGTTCTATCAGATAGCTACCTAGACGGCTCTTCAAAACCACACACTTAAAGTTATAAATTGTTCATCTAATTTTCTTATTATATTTTTTAAAACTGTGAAATTATTTGGCCTCTTTAATGTCTTTAGTTCCTCCAATACTCTTAGTGTAACTCTTTTTTTTTAAAACTAGTAGTGTTCATGTTTTCCAATTTTTAAACAAGCGTTCTTTTTTCTATGTTTAATGTCTTTAAGGAAACAGAGTAAGACTTTTTTCTTCACAAAAATGAATGGTACAGAGAATATTGCCAAGCCTTAAAAGCAGTTCTGCTCACAAAACTTCAAAAATACCTGACTTAAGGAAAGTGAAATCATCTAAACACATAAAAGAAAAAAGGTTTTCTGATCACAGTCAGGAATAACACCTTTAAACTTTTTTTATTCCTAAAATATATATCTTGTAGGTTGTTATGAGTATCCACTCATGGGCACTTAAAACAGAAACACATAGAGAATTTAATCAATCCTATTGATTCTTGGGGAACACTTAATCCTTTAATTTTTCTTTCTGTGTAATCAGTGTTCATCTTCAAAATTAAATTCATTACACTTTATCTTTGCTAATCTTGGCAATAGTATTTAATTCCTGATATTCATTAATTCTACAATCAATATGTTTTAACTCACATAGACATTTAATTACTGGATATCTGATAGCTTGCATGTGTTTGTGCCTGTGTATGTCTGAGTGCATGCATGTGTGTATAAAGCGTATATATTAAGATTTTATAGTGAAAAAAACAACAATGGGAGTAATTAAAAAAAACCCCAATCATTCTGAAGGTCAAGGTGCAGGAATACTTTCTAGAGGAGCTTAAAGCAAAGTAAGCTTTGACTACCTCTGGGAAACAATAAAACCTTCCTACCTCAAAAAAGTTGTTTCATAGTCACAGCCAACAGACTGTAGATTTTACCCAAATCTTCAAAACTGCAGGGTGATCTCTATGTAAGATTTCCAAAAACAAAAACTAAACCCTCAAATTTTCCTTTGTTTGAAGGAAACTTCTGTGGCTGTATTCCAACCCACATTCCCCAAGGGTCCATGCCATCCCCACAGTATTGTGCCTGACCATGACTAGACCATGCATACATTTTCTGGTAAAGGAGTACACTTTCATATTCTCTTTTTTGGATGTGGCTTTAAAATCCATGAAGGACATAGAAATCGCCAGTATTTATTACACATAAGACACAAGTAATGAGTAATAGAAAGAGCAAAACAAACAAGCAGATAGCCTGGAGATGGATTACTCATGTATAAATTAAGCACATACATAAATGAGAGTTTTCAGGTCTAGGGCCCTAGGCTACTATTTGTGATGTCTGATTTGCAAGAAAATTATTTTCTTCATTGTGCCAA
Source organism: Eurystomus glaucurus suahelicus (assembly GCA_032159205.1). Lineage (NCBI taxonomy): Eukaryota > Metazoa > Chordata > Aves > Coraciiformes > Coraciidae > Eurystomus > Eurystomus glaucurus. Next base: position 3,334 of record JAVFHW010080074.1, read on the forward strand.
TTACTTTCTGCTCAACTTACAACAGCTTCCAAATAGATCATTAGCCAAATAACAACTACCTTGGGCAAAGAATGCCTCTTAACAGTGCCCAGACTGTTTGGCTGATGGAAGCAGTGCTACTTGTTAAATCAAACTACAGCTTAAACAGAGGTTTTTAACAGGAGACTTACAATTTTAAGTAATTTCAAATGCATTTTTTTTTCAAGTGTAATTTTTGGTTCCAGGCAGGTAATAATTTCAGTATTAGCAAAATGAGATTTGCATTGGTATTGAATCATTTGTTTTGGAAAAATCTGATATCCTATAAACCAGCTGCTGTCTACCTGCAGTTTTATTTTAATAAAACCATTAATTATAAACCAAGACAAATGCTAAAAATTCATATTCATAATAATCAGTCAAACTGCTGACTATACACCTTACGAATATTTTACATTAAATTATAGGTACTTATTATATACAGTGATGCTACAAATCAAAATAACTACAAATGCTACTAAAAATGAGTAACAATAATTAGAGTCAAAGCTTATAAATTAGTATTTCACTTCTAGTCAAACACAAATTTTTTTTGTAGACCTTATTAAGAGCAGAGTCAATTCTTTCTGCTTTAAACCTACTGATCCTTTTCTGCTGAGTACATTGAAGACTAAAATTAGAATAAATTTCTCGTAAACAGAGCCAGGAGTAAAATACTACATCACTTTGATTCCTTTATCTTATTATTCAGACATACAAAAGAATGTGGATTTATGTTTGAGGAGCCACTGCTGATAGACCTTCTAAACCACTGATCTTAATGCTCGTAGGAGCAATGGAAGAGCAATTCCCTTTGGTCTGAGAAAATGTGCTCTCAAAGAACACATAAAATGGTCGTCTGCTAATTGAACATTAAGAAGGATAAGTCAAACACTACTCTATACCTCAGCCAATTGAATTTTTTGAGAGAGATTCTAAAAATTAAATCCCTAAATTTTTCACATTGCCTAGGCAATAAAATAAAATTATTTTCAGCCTGACTCTGAGTACCTCCTGGCCCTCCTGACCTCACAGATTATGGTATGAGATTATGAAGTGGCACCCTCAAACAGAGGGAAAAAGCATATGCATTCTTCTCCTGAGGACCTGTCAGCCTGCAATATTTTCAGTACAAGATGTTGACAGAAGCCACTGCACATCCTCTCCCCTCAGGCCTGTGTAGAGTGCACTTGTGTCACAAGGAAGGAGGGAGGATGTGAATTGTGTTTATGAATACTGCAGTTTCTTGGAAAGAGAGACTACACTGTCCAACTGTAGCACATTGAGGCTCAGATTTTATTTATTCAAACTCTGAGGAAAACAGACACTTTCAATTTACTGTAATGCCACAAACTTCTTCAAAACTGTGTAATTACCCAATATAATATTTAAAATTTGAGGAGAATCTGGATCAAAAATTTCAACTTGACTAGAAACCAAAAATGGTTTCAGAAAAAGGTTTCCTGGATATTTTTGCTGTTCTGTTGAATTCTAAAAGGCCAAACATTCAAATTTGTTGATTAAAAAATACCTGTCACTGATTAATTTTATATTTAATTTATATTTATATTTAATCTTTTCTCCCTTTCATCAGTTCACACAGAAGAAAACAATGCACTCTTGCTTTTGGTTATACTGATGGTTCAGGTGTCAGAAGACCTTTGCAAAAAAGAACATATGGTCATGTAAGTAAGACTGAATAATGATTTTATGTTTCCCAATAAAGATTTTCAACTTTCATCAAAAGATGAATCAAAATGCAGTCATGTACAGAGGTAGTTTTTAGTTTGAGTAGTTAAATTTGGAAAGTTGCAATTGGCTGTAAACATGATATCACAATTGTAAATGTATATCAACACTATAAAATAATAGATTTATAAGAAAACATCCAGAGGTATAATTTTTAAATGATCACTTCTTGTCCCTGCTGATTTTTTTAAAGAATTGTAACTAACAGAATCTTTTGGCATAAAGTTCATGATATTCTTGAAACAACATAATTGAAAAATATAATATAATAGTGGGGTGAATAGATTAATGCTGTGAATCCTGCTATCTGTAGCAGAATTTGGATGGAAAAATCTGTGTATTGCAATATATATATCTTTGCAAGTAGATCTTTGTGCTGTGTTTAGTTCAATCCAGTAAGTACAGAACTCACGGGGAATATTGCTTCTGAACCTGCCTTTTCGTAAAAAAATTGATTGCATCTGAATAATTACCTTTCAAACAGTGCTGTTTAATCCTTCCTCAGTGCTTTTCACAAGTGTTTTTCACTCCTGCCTACATATTAGCAGAAGTAACATATGACTACCTAAAGAAAAAGTAAAATAAATAACACACCCAGAGGTACATTCCCTTTTTATATTTTTCTTGGGTGAAATCTATTGAAATTAATCATCAGGACAGTATAATAAGTTTTACACATAGTAAAGAAGCCGTACAAGACAAAATGTGGAGACATTCTGTGATCACAAATCTAAATTGATACTTCAACAGAAATAATACTTGTTACATTAAAGATCTGTCTTCTGATTTACTTTAGTATTATTTTGAAAAGGACCATAGTGTAATATTTTTCATTACAAATGGTTTTCTTAACAATATTGGGGGTTTTTTGAACTTGTTTCTGACACCAGCTGTGCTAACCATCTGCCAATATCATGATTATTGGTAGCTTGCTGTAACATGAGCATCTCCTTCTAATGTAGAAATTGTGTAGTTATTTGAGAATGATACTTTATCTGGCAGTTTTAAGATAGCCGTTTTTTCCCTTCACAGCTTTCAGATTCTTGTTACACTTAGATTTCCATGCCTAAAAACAGTGTAATGCCTCTTGCACTGTGTTACTGTCATTTCTCTTTCATAGTTCTGGTTTGATTGCTGTCTTAGCACATTGGTTGATCATGGATTTTTTGCTACATTTCTGATTTTTTTTTTTCATATATTTCTTTGAGACATTTAACAAGGTTTTCTTAGCCTTTTGAGTTGAATGAGCTTGTGAAAGTTGCAGCAATGTCAGTTTCCAATCTTATGCCTTAAGAAGCAGAGGGAATTGAGGTGGTTAGGGGCGGCTGGAAAGCAGTCAGCTATTACAGTATAAAAAGTAATAATAGCCTTGTCTCACTAAAGAAGGTAGCAAGAGAACACAGAAGCCAGCTCACAGCGGAGCAAAAAAGTATTGACTTTTTAAAAGTAAACTGTATATACAAAACACGGAAGCTTTCTCAAAGTAGTACAGAGATTAGGTCAGACCTCAATTAATTTACTACAAACCAACCAAATTAACTATAAGGTATTATTTCTTTCCTTTACAATTTCAGAACATTAGACTGTAGATAGCTTGACAAAACCTTTGTTCTTTGACTCCTTTTCACCATGTTACCTTTGAAACCTGCACAACGTTGTTTAAACAGCTAAATCATACTCTAAGAACTAGCACATCAGTTGAGAGACTTCATTTACCTGCTAATTGTTACAAATGAATGTAATTTTAAAAATCAGGGGAAAGGTACTATGACATATTTTGGGATTGAATTGAATACATAAACACAGGGAGAAGGTCTAAAAATTTTTTAAAAAATCTTTACAAAATATTTTATATATTCAGAGCATGTAATGTTTTTTATTAAATATCAACTAGAACTGAGTGCCTCTGCTATCAACTGTTAGAAATAGCCACATCATCAAAATCACTTGCTCTAATGCCTGCTACAACACAACCCTACAGTTTGGCAACCACTGTTTCTTTTCTACTAACAAAAATAATTGTGACCGTTATGAAGAACTATATCAGTCAGTAACTGAAAATGATATATACTTCCTAATCCTTTCCGTGTTTACATTATTGTGGAAAACTTCAAAGTTTGCAATTGTAATGACACCAGTTACTGCTTGTGATATGTAAGGGGTAAGTGGAGCATTGTGTACTGCAGTCCCTTGTTTTGAGATAGGGAAACCCTCAACTATAGTACAACCTAATGCAGAGTTCAAGATTCCAGTTTCTATCCCACGGCGTTACTTGTTCCCAGGATTATAGAGCAGGATACCAAATTTGACTAGATGGAATATAGAATGCTTTTTCAAAATATGAAATAAATTGAAAAACCCAGAGTGTGTTTCAGATTGTAAGAACCCCGTCTCTCCATGATGTATTTCATCCAGCGCAACCGTGTGATAATGGTGTTAAGAAATTAATTATGTTTTACATTTTCCCCCACCTAGAATTTTATGGCTAACTTGGCATCATAACGTGATAGCTTTTATTTAATGTGTGTTTGAGATTTGGGTAAATTCTTCCAGGGAAGCTTTCACTTTTCAGCACCTTTAGCTTTTCAGCCTTGGCTTTCCAGACACACTGTTCATATATGCGAAATACAAAAAAGAGCATTTTGAGTGCAGTAAATGGGAACCTAAATAGTGACCTAGTGAGTAAAACTCTCTCCTTACAGGAACAGTTATCAGCACCTCTTCTTCCCCAGTGTGGGACAGTGCTCCCATAGCCACTGAGCTGAATGCTTGTGTAATGCTGCTTCCTTTGTTGTAATGGTGTACATGCTGTGAGTGTGTGACAATTTGATATGAATGTAGCAGTAACGATGTTCTTCCTGTCTTCCGATTTCCCTTTATCTCCGCCTGTCTGTTGCTGTGGTCCTTTCCCAGATTAAGTGTTCTTCTTTTCATCAAAGGGCAACAGCTGGCAATGACAAACTAGACAAGAAGGGAGATATAATTTCTACTGGAAGGGAAGTAGAGGAAATTCAGTTTTAGGGAAATGAAGATAGCAGGTGTACTGTGATGGTACAGCCCCTGGGTGGGAGAGTAGTAATTTTGTACCTAGTGATTTACTTGTTTATTTTGACAGATTGTTTTAAATCTCCAAACGATAATGAGGGATTTTGTCACCCTTGAAAACAAGAGATTTTAATTTACTCTGGACAGATCTTCTACACAGGTACACTCTAGATATACAGTCATAAGGATTATTAAAAAATATATTTTCTTCTCAGAAAAAAATGAGAAATTATCTTTTCTTCTCAAGTAATTTAAATTGAATACGTCATAGTCTGAACCTATTGTTTTACATATTCAGTGATGAAATCTCAGGCTTAACAAATGTACCTGCTAACATATACATGGGAGTTATTTTTTTCTTGCAGATACTTATTCCCATTGACTTCCCATTTCTTATTTAATTGTTTGCCTGTAAAAAGCTGTATTACACAGAAAAACCTGTCTCCTAATATACTGCTGTTATACTGTACACATCATACTGCTTTCTTAAGTGTCTGAATGTTTCCATTCATTGCAATTTATGTTAATGCTCAGTGAGAAATTCAGAGTGAGTGAACACTAGATTAACACCATAGCATCCACCCTGATGAATCTTTTGCTCGAAGTTAAATTTACATAAAAAATAAAAGCTTTGCTCTGCTGATTAGTACAGAATTTTTGCTATGGTATTATGGTTACAATTCAGATGAAAGACTGAAAAATGTTTACTTAAAATCTCTAGAATTTTTGATCAACTGTCTTTTTCTGGTTGTCCTTTTTAAAAAATACTCTTATTTAAAATATTATGTCTGCATAAGATTTTTACTATTAAAATATAGCTTCTTCTTCCATCAATATTTGAACTACTTTGTGCATTCTGCTTAGCGTGCTACTGTAAAAAATGTTGCCTCCCAAAAGGAATGTGACATCTCATTCTGTTGTAGTACCTGGATTACCTTGTTTTGGAAATTTCATTATAATACAATTGTGCAGTTCCTCTGGAGCTTTCCTAGTTTCATACTTAAAGATGAAAACGTTGTGATTTCTTCTCCATAATAGTCTACAGACTTTGGAGGTATTTTTCAGTGAACAGATCTTACCTGCAGCTATGTAACTGTTAAACATTATTTGCTATTATCACTATTTTCATTTCTAGTTCAGTAATACATACAAAATAGTCTATTTCAAAGCACTTTAGGTTTTCATACACAGTTCTGGCCAAGTATACATTGTAGCACCAAAATTTTAAAAAAACCACCACAACAAAACTGTATATCTCAACCACTGAGGAGAAAAATAAGTTTTGATACAATTCTGATAAATGTTAAGATGGGTTTTCTCTAACTATAAAGTATCTAGCTCTCTTTGAAGAGATGAAACATGCAGAGACTTATTTTTTGCTGCTGAGTGCTCATTCTGCCCTTTGTCTGAATTATGTTGAATTTATCCTTCTCATCTAACAAGTTCAGACATTTATACAAACCTTGGATGCTTGGTCATAGCTTATGTTAATGTCTTGCTTTGGAAATCTGACCATAAATCGTATGCCACTTGAGATTCTTACTAGCCTTTTGTTTTTGGGCAAGTCAGATTTTTTTGCAATGTTGTTGAAAACAGACTGCTCAGTGTAGTAAGCATATAACATGAAAAACTTAGAGCACCTGCAAAGCACGAAGTCCTTCTGGTCTTCTTTATGTCTAAGGGAAAAGAATAAGTATATGTCATCAGAGGAGCTAGTGTAACTGTGTAGTGAAGAGAAGAGATTTACTGTATGAACATAGTATATTATCTTGGACACTGGCTTCATTTCCACTGCCATTTTGTTACATTTTCCTGTTGTTTCAGAACATCTACTTGTTTTCTATATCTTCTACTGCTCTGATGCAGTCTAATCTTTCCATGCATACAGATTGGAGTGTGAGAGAGGGAAACACACACCTGGATCCCTCCCTAAAAAGATTTAGGCTTGAATACATAACTGTACACTGGGATGAGGAATTGCCTAGACAAAAGCTGGGAGGACAACAAAATTCTAAGTTTGACTTACTTCTTCTCCTAAAGGCAGACAAACTAATTTAATGCAGCTTCTCTGAAAATATATCAAGCCCTGTACCTTTTGTTTGATTGCTCCCTCTCTGCCCCCTATATGGACATGAAAAAAAAAACCAAACTAATTGCACAAGTCAAAATTAACAGGTACTTGCTTATATGATTTCTTGGCATTCAAAACATTTTTCATATCATCTTGAAAGTGTTTAGCGTTTTTTTTCTTTCTTACTTCTTTCTCTTTCTACTCTTTTTGACACTTATACTTCTGTATAATATATAAGCAACACATGTTAAACACTTTCATGACTGTATGACAAAATGACTATTGATTTCCTCTATGCATCAAAACAAAACCTCATCATAATTAGTAAGAACACAACATTCTTATAAAATATATTAATAGTTAAAAGGGCTGTCATTATTTCTTTATCTTTTAAAAATAGCACTTTTTAACTGTTTTTTGCACGTAGCTGATCAGCTGCTAAACAAGATGTTCCTTAACAGATTTTCTTTCTCCGTACTAAGAAGTGTGCTCTCTTTTACTCCTCTTCTTTTTCTTTTTTTTTGCAGCATGGCAGATATTCCTTTCTGTTATCCTTGTAATCCTGCTTTTTTATTATTTAGATCTAACTTGTTCCCTCCTGTCCTATCATCTTTTCTTCTGTCTTTGTGCAATATGGTTTGACTGCTGCTTGCCTGTCTTATTATCCTTCCCCTGTCACCTCAGGTCTTTGCTTCATCCTTGCTTTCCTACCCTTTATATTTCCACGTTCATCTTCTGTTTTCCCTTTCTAAGGGCATATTCCACCACTTTGTTACTGTTGCCTGCACCCTTCATTTTTTCCCCAAATAAAAAGTCTACACTCTGGCCCTATGTTCAAGAGACTCTTTTGTCATTTACCTTTCTCTTTTATTGCCTGCCTTTATTTTTTCTAATTATTGCCTTCCTATACTAATAATTTAAATAATATTTGTAAACATTTATTGATATATTATTTGTACTTTAAAAAATACTTCTGGTAAGGCCACCCAGGATCCCTATTTTAGCCATCCATCTAACCTTTTTAGACTTAATAATGTAGATGGCGACACACTTTTTGGTCACTTTACAGATAGAAGATGATGTTAAGAAGTAATTCTATGGTAGACAATTCAGCTGCAAATATCCACAACTAGTCTTCCTTTTCTCTAGAGGTGAATCTTTGTTTTTAGCCTTTTCTGCTTTCAGAAAAGGGTGCTGGAGATGAGGAGAAATATCCAACACATGCATACTGTGCCAACAAACATTTGAGCCAATTAACAGTTCCGCATAAGACTACTCACAGTTAAAACTATGTCTGTGAAACATTTTACATGAAATTAGGTAGTACTAACATGAGTATCTCTGCACTTTGTGGGTCTCATTATTCTCATTCTCTATTCTCATTCTCTAGTCTCAATATTTTTATCTGCTTTTCATGCCAGATGGCACAGAGTAGTCTTGATCCTATGATGGTGGCACCTCATTTCTCTAGACTGCCTAGGTTTTCTTTCTTTCTTTCTAGAAGGGTGTTGGAGGACGTTGTGAGATGGTTTATTCCTTTTTTGTAGTTGTATTCTCGCACAAGAAACATTATATTCTCACACAAGATACGTTATATTCCTTGATCTGGACATTCAGAAGCACTCCCAAATCCAGTAACACAGGTATCCTTCAGAGAGCAGAAAGCTTGTTCTGATTTCTTTTTTTTTTCAGAAGTTTAGGAAAAGAACCATTGTCATTCCATCTTGGATCTGCTTGAAAGTGGGTCTTAGTCAGCAATTAGCTAGACCAAAGTTATGTAAAGGAACAAGTAATTATTCCTTATGTTATTCCTTATATAAATAATTCCTGAAAAGTAATTCAGGGAATTTATAGGCAACATTGCCTGGACCATGGAACAAACTTTCAGAATCTCTGTCAGACACATATACCCTGCTCCACTCTTATCATAGGTGCCAAACTATAATGTAATGCTGGAAGGAACTATCTCAAATTTCACCTCAGCAGGTTTAGGTACTAGCTCTAATCAACCATGAATTTCTCTATAATTACTCATTCTGGTTAATTATGAAATAAGGATTAGGAGTTATGTCCCTTGGTGTAATAATTAAATGGACATTTTTGCTGGCTTATTGAATATCTTCCTACAGCTCTCAGAAAACTCTATCTGCTCCTCAATAGGAAGAATGCTGTTTTCTATTTCCTTGCAATGTTTACAATTATATGTGTTTGGACATGTGCATGTAAATGTCACATATACATACATACTTATTCATTATTAATAGCAGACAACCTGAGGTTCTTAACTGAGGTGTCTAACTTACAAAGCAGAGGAGCTGATGTATCCTGCACTACTGAGGCTCAGGAAATTGGTACGTAAATGTCTACAGTATAGTTTGAATATGGTAAGAATTTAGTGTTTCTCAATTCCTCAACTAGTCTCTATGCTTTGCAGTAAGTCACTATTTGTATACTCCTACCCCAGTATAATAAAAAGGAAAACTGTAGTTCTATAATAGTCAGATACTACCTCTTTTTAAAACAGTGTAAAAGGAAAATAAGATGACATCTTCAGCTTCTGTACAAAAAAGTATTGATTTAAGTTAGGCAGTAGATAGAACACAAACCAGTAAGCATAAGGTTCAGTATCCCTGCTGGTATGTCATACTGCACCCTAACTATAACAGACTCGTACACAGATTAAAAGTGATATTTTACAATGTTTTTATGTATCTAGAGTTGAAATGAATGTCAGTACTTGTAGTACAATGGAGGTCATTAGGACTATTTGACTTAACAGTAGTCAAATATAAAAATAAAGATTATTTTATAATTTAGAATTATGCAGTTGCTTGAGTTTGGGACAGTAATGAAACACAAAGTACAACCTGCCAGTCATGTCAGAAAAAAAAACCCTTAAAATTATAAGCTGTTGACATCCTAAGGTCACATAAGCCTTTAAACTCTGCTAGGCCGTGGCTCATTTGAGAAACTGAGTGGTTGGAGACAAATTGTAATACAAAACACATTTTGTTTAGTATCAGCAAAACTTTTGCTTTGCAATTGGCCAAGCAATTATAAAATAAAACTGACAACCATAGTCCAAATTTTATGGTAGTTTCTGACAGTTTTTCAAGATTATTTAACTTCTCTTGCCATTTATTTGAAACCTTGAGGAATAGCTATTGAAAAAGCTACCAGTCTGTTCCTTGTCACAAGAACACTGCATTTACTTCCCAGAAAGGGATGAATATAGGTAGCACTGAAGACTGAAATTAATGGCTGCCTAGTATATGCAGGGAATATACAATAAAGATATAGATGGGTTATTAATTGTTGGTAAGTAAGATAATTTCTTTAAGAACCCATTTTAAAGCTGTATTTCCTTATCACACTGAGGTGCTGTAAATTTTTTACAGAACAAAGATTTCGCTTGTAGCTTCTTTTTACAAGTATATAATCATTACTCTTTGTAAATGATTTTTCTATTAAAAGGAAGATTTAAATGGAAAATTTTAAAAAAACCTTAAGCAAGATTGTAAATTGTGAATAATAAAAATTTTATCTGCTTGAAAGAAACCACCTTTCTTTGCTCAGCCAACATATGCCAAACCTGTCTTTATTAATATCATTCAACTATGTTTCCAGAATACATCCTGAAGGATGATTTGAATACAGAAGCTAGGGTATATTGCAACCTCACTGAAAATAAAGGTGATATATTGCCATAGGGTATCTTAGTAATAAAATTCCAATTTTAAATTGTTCAATAGTTTTGAATAACTCCATAATATTATTGAAGCAATTGCAATAGAAGCCTCACACAATAAAAAGACTAAGTGGTCAAGCCACCCTTATCATTGATTTCTGTCAATTAGTGATATTATCTGGCATGATATCATTTTCAAATGTATTTAAATATACTTGTTCATATATATGCAAGAAATAAATGTATATTTTCTGAAGTCATTGTATCGTAACTACAGAGTCCCTTTATGTTAACAAAATATAGCACTGTTCTGTGATGCACAGTATAAAACAGTATCCATTTAAAACCAATTTTTCTGAATAACCACGATCCTGATGCAATATTGTAACCCCTTTTTGTAATTTTAAAAGATATACTTATGTCTTGAGTTTTCATGTTCTTTGTTTAATCTATACAAAATTATTTTTTATTCAATTCTTCTAAAGAGGAGCAAATGAGATTTACCAAAAAAACCCAAACAACCTATTAATACACTACATTTTAACTTTGTTACACAGTATAAAAATATAAATCTCATAAGCTCTGCCATAAGTGTAATTTCCAAATATTAAGTCTGCTTTTTGTCCCATATGAATATGGTTAGAAAGCTTTAAAATATATATAATATATATGGTAATAACATCAAATAAATATGTTTTTTATTTTGATTGAATGATTTTGATTGAATAAAACACCAATGAATGTTAATAAGGAAAAAAGAAGAAGCAGCAAAAGCACCAAAGGAAAAGACTTTGTTTTGCAAAAGTGAGATGAAGTAGAAAAAATGGTAAACAGGGGAAGCCCACATATTCTTACCTACCAGATTGGCAGGTGGGCCGCTTTGGAACATTGTTATGACTCACCAATGTGTTAGTACTACTGCCAAAGGCAGATGGATGAAAATGCCAAGCATATGTGAAGAAGGTCAACAGCAAAGATTCTAAGAGAAATAAAATACAATGTTCTTGTTAACATTTTTGTGGTATTCTGTAATAAAACTACAGCAAGTTGGCTTCTGAAGATGACTAGGAAGAAAAACTTGAATACAATGTCATTTTTGTGTTTTATGTCATAAAGATAAGTTGACCATACATTAAAACTTCTACTTTTGCACATTTTCAATTTTTTTCCTTCTTCTCTGAATTAGTAGTTCTGAATAACACTACAGGAAAAGATTTACTTATAGATCTCCATTTTTACAGGTGCCAAATAATACTAGAAATATGGATTTCTGAAAATATACAATAGAGAATCCTGGTGGAATTTTATATCACCTAAATTGCAAGACTTTTATGATGAGACATCTTACTACCATATGGTTTTTTATTTCACCAAATTGATGCGTGTACATTTTTGCTAATTGTTTCTGTCCTGTGAAGACAAAATGCTAACACAAGCACACATATCAATATATTTGTAGGCCAAATCTTTATACTACAGCTAGTGAAGTACTAGGCAAAGCAGCAGGATTTTTGTCCCTTTTGTAATAGTATCTCAATAGGAAGATTCTGGGGTGAGGTTGCCTCTCCTGCCTCTCTGTAGCATTTAGACACCAACAATTTTCCAAACATCTAAAGAAGAGAAACCTCCTATTGTAGTTACATGTAGAGATCTTTTTTTTCCCCTGACTACAGCCCCAAAATAGTTCTTTTCTGACAGATTCACAAAGAGAGCTTTTCTGCCCTGGTCAAGTCTGATGCTAAAATATTTGAATGGCTGATGTAATGATTGGGAGAGATTAGAGTGTAAGAAAATATGCTAAATTTTATACTCAGATTTTGCTGAATAGCTCAAACATGTTATGTTGTGTGTATTCACCGGATCAATTCCTGGTAAAACTATGGTTTTTACTTTTTTTTCTCATTTATAATTTAAATGACTTGGCTCTTCCACACTTGCTTTTTTACCGATAAATTTGTTTTCAGCAGCAAAAACATGCTTTTGGCATTGATTATTTAGCTTGTCCAGTATAAATGATGATCTCTGACACCAGCAGGTGGATGTACTCCTTAACATGTAGTGTAGCCTGTTGTACACATAAAAAAGTCTGCCCAGAGAGCCCTGAATTTCCTGTTCAGCTCTAGCACTTTGGTTTCTCTGGCTGGAGCCTATGTGTGGGGCAGATATGTGGGATGTGTCTTACTGGGTTTTGGCTGATTCTAGTATATAGTGTGTAGTTCCTCTAACTATATGGGGGAGACTAGGAGTGTTTCCAAGTATATTGGTTTAGATAGAGCTCTGGGACCACTCAGTTGGCAAGCTCTTAAAGAAGTCCTTATTCTAGTCATATGAATAGCCTTGACATAGGCTTGAGAAATACCTCAGTGGTGTTAGAGATTGGTTTATGATCAGGAAGGGTTTCCTTTTAGTAGTTGGTTATAGTTTATTAGGTAATTCAGTTAAAATGAGACAAGGGGGAGCCTGGCATTTAACTGAGGGATGGCTTTTTTATATTACAAATTTGCATTAATTACTATATTTGCAATTGAGGAGATTCTGTCAGCTACAGGCTGGTATTTCCCTGTGACAGGAAACAAGGTTTGGGAGAGGGAAATCTCAAGGACGTTTTGCCTTGTAACACCAGTTTACTAATTGATTGTGGTGAAAATTCAACATTACAGCTACCAGAGTAAAATGAAGGAAGTTCAATAAGAGATCTTTGTACTAGTCTCAAATTCCACATATGGTAGTAGTGACTTGCTGGAAGGAATCTTCCCTAATAAGCAGAAGTATTTATCTGCTGCAAGAACATCATATTTTTCCAGAACAAATTTAACAGTGTCTATCATATGTCTTCACTTGTGTAAGCATTTTACGTAAGACTATAAGGCTACAAATGAGTGAAAAGGGGCATTGCTTAAGGATGATATTGTTATATACTTTAGGATTTGCTTGGAGACAGAGTTCACAAAGACCATTATCTACAATAAATTTTCCATTATAGATGGAATACATATATATAGAGACAGATATATACAAAAATCGTCCCCATGGCCATTATCATCTTTGTCCACACCCTACAGATATATGAGTATATGATTTTTATCACAACGAGGAACTAAACTCTAAGACTTGACTGGAGTTTTGAACATAACTGCAATCTACTATACAACAGTTAGCACTGTTTTGTCCATTCTTGCTATCAATGACATACAGAACAATTTTAGTTACAGCTTTAAGAAATAGGCTTAAACAGTATACACTACCAATGTATTGTATGCAGACTAAAGTTGCAGTACTAATCACTGGGCAAAACTTATATATCATTGCATAATCCATTTTTTAAATAGCTGAATGATGCATTCTAATCCAAACCATCTGGCATTCATGAGCCTTTATGTTGATGTTGCAATTTTCTATATGATGTTGGGGTAGAAGTAGGTGATGATTAGATGTAAGGGAGAAGATCTTCACTATGAGGGTGATGAGACACTGGAACAGGTTGCCCAGGGAAGTTATGGATGCTCCATCACTGGATGTATTCAAGATCAAGTTGTAGGGATTGTTGTGCAACATGGTCTAGTGGAAGGTACCCCTGCCTATGGGGGGGGGTTGGAGCTAGATGATCTTTAAGGTCCTTTCAAACCCAAACTATTCTATGATTCTATGAATGCTCCCTAAACATTTTTCATCTGATAATACAGTTTTATTATTCATTACAGTGCTTCATAATAAATTTATGCAGTACCCTAAAGGAGTCATTGGAAGTTCAAGCAAAGTAGTACCTCTCACCAAACCTTCATAAAATACCTTATGAAATGAAATTCCTTGAGGCTCTGATTTATAGAAGTGGTTCCAAATGCTAAAAACTCTAAAGCAGAACATTTTCTATAACATGATGAAGTGAATGTCTTTTGTTAGTCCAGAGTAGTTCTCCTCATAAAATGTGTTGTCAATGACCATTTACTCTTAATAAAAACATACTTATAAAATTATTCTTTTGAAGCTTTAATTCTTCAGGCTCTGGACTCCTTAACTTTCACATCTGGATAGAGGAGTTTAGGTGAAGCATCCCTAAACCAGCACACTCAAACTTGTCATACTGGTGATTCAGTGGATAACGTTACTTTAAATCAGTAACATCCTTTGAGAAAATACACCTACTTCTATTTCTTGTTTCTCAATTATTCTTTAATTACAAACATAAATATTTCATTCATGTCTGTGCATTTATTTTTTATAGCTTGACAGTGTCCCCAGACAACCAGCTTTTGACCATCTATATTTATATTTTCTTTCTTCCACTTTGAATGTCCTTTTGTTTCCCAGTAGTTGTCTAGAATTAATTCTCAGAAAGGTAATAACACTTGGGACCTACAAGAAGGGTGGGGAGGGACTTTTTACAAAGACCTGTAATGATAGGACAAGGGGTAATGTGTTCAAACTGGAAGCGGGTAGATTTAGATTGGAAATTAGAAAGAAATTCTTCACTCTGAGGGTGGGGAGACACTGGAACAGGTTGTCCAGGGCAGGTGTGGATGCTTCATCCCTGGAGGTGTTCAAAGGCAGGTTGGATGGGACCTTGAGCCACCTGGTCTAGTGGGAGGTGTCCCTGCGATGGCAGGGTGTTTGGAACTAGATGATCTTTGAGGTCCCTCTTAACTCAAACCACTTTATGTTTCTATGATTGTACGATTCTACCTTGAATAAATTTAGTTCTACACTAAGATGGATTCCTTTGTTTAAATCAACAATAAATGTCACGAGAGAGCTCCTTTCAGACATGTGAAAATGATTTGGTCTTGGTCAGGCTGAAGAATGTGACAAACAAATCATGCCTACACATTCAAAAATTAAATATTCCTGCAATTATTTTGACTGAATGGATTCAGTGTAGTAGACTTCCTCTGTACTTCATAGAAAGTGGAAAGTTGGCCACCTATTTCTTTTCAGTCATGCAGACACTACCATGAAATAATTCATTCTCAGAGGCTGTCTACTCCTAGTCTTCACCATTAAGTACTTAATAGCTGTCTGTTTCCAAGTGGGTATGTTTGAAAAAAAAATCTGCGTACAGAGAATGAGAAAATATCCAATCAGACCTCCAGAACTGGATCTTCCATGGAAAGAACTTTAAAACAGAGAAAAAAAAGACATTTGAAATACCTCCAAGAGTCAGATGCTTAAATTCTGGTCAGACTGCAGGGTCTAGAACTTCTAACTGGATTTAGTGCTTGAGTCATATAGGGTGTACATAACTGTTCTTCACTTTCCCCTGCTTCAGGACTTACTGAAGGAAGTAATGGAGCCTTACTTTCCTACATACTAGAGAAGCATTTTAACTATTAAAAGTAAAACTGAAAGGTGGGAACAAGAGACTAAGATTATTTCCAGTCTTGCTGGGTGCTAGGTGGAGAAGAAACTTCTACTTTTCTTTGAGTTATGGTTAATAGCTGTCTTTCTGGCCACTGGATGTCAAATGGAGCACCTCTGAGTGAATTACATATGTCTGGAAATTTGAAAGAAAATGTCTGTCACCCCAGTTGCTAGCTGTGGATGACATCTCCACAAGAATGATCTCTGTTCTGCCCTGCTGGCCCTGAAGTCATTCTGAAGTATGATAGATGTGTTTCTATATGCTTTATAACAGGAGTCTAAGATATAAGATTGGATTCTAGCCTGGGGAAAACAATACTGCAAATTTCATCATTACTTACATCCTTATAGGTGCTTAATTCCCTCTGACAACGAGAACCAAATTTCTAGGTAGAGTTGAAAATATTACCTAATATTTGCATTCAACAAAGGTAAGCTTGTGATGAAAGCTTTGGATACTTCAAGTTTGTGATTGTTCCCCTCTATGTTGCACTGGTGCCACTCCACCATATATATATATATAAAACTGTATATAATGGAGTGGTGAACTGCTGCTACTCTGGAGTTTTTTCCCATTAGGAAACGCGTGATTTATCTACAATGTTAGGGGAAGGTGTTTATATGCCCTTATTTTTAAAGTAACAAACCTGTATAGTATCTTCGGTTTGATCTGGATATGAAAAAATAGTGGCAAAACAATATGAACATTTAGAGGCACAGGACCATTAAATGACCTTTCTGAATAGGAGCAGAGTTTCTTTAAGAAAACTCTATTCTGATGGGTTTTGGTGGTCAGAAGAGGGAGCTCTTGAACTATGGCACAGTGTTTTTAATAGTCAGACTTATTAGAGTACACCTTAATTCCTTGCATTATTAAAATTAAATTCTCGAATGCTTAAACTATTTTAAATTATCCCACTTAGTCTAAACAACGTATTCAAGTTGTTAATGGTGCCTTTTAAATACATATAAACATGTAAGAAAAAGGGGTAAGAATAGCAAAACCTGAAATCAAAAATTAAAGCAGAAATAGCTTATATCTCCTATTAAATAAAAATCACATACATGATTCAATGTGAGAGATAGTATTTATGTATTTAATTGAAAGTTTCTGTAGGACATTGCTGAGAAAGGTTATTATTTGTATATAATATTAATTAAAACTCCAAAGATTACATAGTGTTTGTATGTTATGTATCTACATTCAATCAATCAATCACCCAATCAATCCCTAAATAAATCTTGGTCACCTATTTAGATCCAGACAAAAATTATCAACATAAGTACATCCATGACACAAACTGAATCTTATACTCTAGTGACATTTCTCAGGAAGACTTTTCAAAGTCATGGATAGGACTTAAGCTGATGTTACTGAGATATGTAGGTCACTCAAGATGGGATTTATTTTACCTCCTTCAGCCATCTACAAATTATGTATCTAGCTGTTAAAGTCCTGCCTATTGGCAGTGTAATGAGATTGGTACTATTAATGAAGGAATGATTAGACATTCTGACACAGGTCTCTGAGATATGAAACACCCTTTTTGTGAACTTAAATTCTTTTAATTCCTTAGGCAGATAGCTCTAAATACTTCAGTTTTAAAACAGTATATCTGGCCAAATGCAATGCCTTTTTGTCCTTGCTTAGACAGGAACTCATCTTCAGGTTATCCAGGCCACTGACACAGGGCTGCAGTACCTATGGGAGTCCCATGTTCTTCTGGTAGACAGAGACAGGTCTCAGGTCTAGGCCGTATCAAATAACGTCAGACACCTCTGCTGCTGAATTGTACACCTGAATTTGGTTATCTGAACCAGGAACAAAATATCAACATAAAGAATATAAAGAAATTATGAGCTTTAAAACAGCAGTACAAATGTATTAACATTTGTCCCAGTAAAACCTCTTTCACAGAACATTTTTCACCTGTATCTATCAGTCCACTTACTGAAGAAATCATCAGAAGAAATCATAATTCAAAGAAATTAAGTAATCTAGTACAGCAGCAATGAAGGCTAATCCTGTAAAAGACTGGACCAACAAGGTCCCCGGCAGGTCAAGGGAATAATTATTCCCCTCTGTTTGGCACCTGTGAGATCCCTGTGGATTATCAGGTTCAGCTTTTGGTCACATAGTACCAGAAAGATACTGGTGCAAGTCCAGAGGAGGGTCACCAAAATAGTTAGAAGGTTGCACACACAATATATAAGAAATTATTCAGATCTTTCCTGGCCAGGATTCTAGGCCATCTGGTCCACTTCTGAAGTTTGCCTTTGCTTTGAGCCAGAAATTGGAGCATGGGACCTCCAGAAGTGCCTTTTAATCTAAATTATTTTACATTTTTATTATTTCACATAGACCTTGAGGGTTGATTGTGAACCTGTCAGGATAGTCATAGTATATCAAAATGTCTGCATGGCTTCTCTGATTTTCACTAGTAGAAACAGGGGAAATTAGGGTTGGAAGAATATGTTCCCTGTATTTCTAAGTATTTTCAGTCGAAAATATGTCAGATGGAGTTGTTTTCTTATTCATAAGTGCATGAGCAAGGCAGGGATGGAGAGGGCTTACTATAATAGCTACCTGATTTCCTAGGCAGTTCAAGTTACTATATACTTCTGCAGGATCTATTTACATTATAGCTCTTCTTGTGCCAGTGGCAGGATCAGGACCAGATGCACTAGACTTTTTTTCAAAGATGTCAGAGAAAGATTTAATTTATTACTAGATGTGGAGTATACATATCTTTTCTTGAAATAGAATGAATATAAGGGCAATTTCCCAAAGGAAGAAAAATACTATAAGGTTATATATCAAAGGAGTCTTTTAAGTCCAACAAGAAATGCACTTGAGCAGGAAAATGAGAGGTGAAGAAAGTCTGTAATGTATGGCCAGTTTCCTGAACTATCAGGTCATCTGTGTTACATATTATGGCTTAAAATATAGCAATATATATATTACTTTAATAATGAATGGTAAATAAATAAACTTCAGAAGGTTATATTTTAATGTAGTTGAGAAAGATATTCAAAGATATAATCTGTATAATGACAAAATGTGAATAGAATTATGTAGAAAATTAAAAAAATATTCCTTAAGTTAACCCAAAGAAAATTCTCAATGGGTTGGCTATCTTAGTGGCTCATAAAAAAAGTAGTAATTTACCATAAATATGAGCATATCTACCTAAACAGTATTCTGCTAGATTTCATGCGAATAAAGAAAAAAAAAACTGAAAAATTTTGTTCCTGGAGGTATCAAACTTTGTACTAGATGGCCCTCTGCCACTCACATGTGCTAAAGTGATATTTATATCATTCATTATGATAGTACATCACTGGATTTATTACAGACACTGCTTACTGGTAAAACACATTTTTAGCAATTAAAACAATCTAGGAAAAGCAAAGAGGCAAGTTAGCAAATCTAGTCAGCAATGCCTCCAGTGCTCATGAAGCACAGCACAAGAACCACTGTACTAAACTGCATTTACATTTTGTCTGACCTTTTTGTATATACTATAATGTTCTTTTATCTAGCATCCTCTTGCTGTTAGAAGGACGGATTACTTCTTGCATTTATCAAACAAAAATTATCAATCTTGCATAGATCTACTTGTCTTCAAAATGTCAAAACCTTTTAATATATTTTTTAAAGTTTGATGTCAAAGTCAAATTGCTATGACTTTATTCTTCAGTACTTACATTCTGCCAGATATATATTTTAAAAATATAAAAAATCAAAACAACTCCTGTCATACATCTACAGTATCTGGAGAAATTATCCTTAAAAGGACTGTGTCATTCCTTTATCTATTTTCTTTTTCACTTTTTGCCACAAAAAGCTTTACCAAAAGCAGTTCATTTTTAAATATTCTCCTCCAAAACACATTGTTTCACACTCTCTCTCATATGTAATCTTCATTATGTGCCACAGATGTGGAATATAACAGATAAACTAGAAAAATATTGTGCTAAATTGACTTCCTATACAACACTATCAATGTATAATAAGGGATTGTGAACAATCATGAAAGAAGTAGAGTACTTAAAAACATTATTCTGGTTTTCATAATTGGCTATTTGTGCACAGCTTGGTAAAACTCACCCACCAAGCTGGATAAAATAAGCTCTGTAAAACTGAGAATTGGACATTTGGCAAACCACAATTACATGTATATATCAGGGACACATCTTAAGTTAATTAAAACTTCAATTTTTTTTTTTTTTTATTAGTTTAGTATGTTTAAGTATGCCAAAAGACTTAAGAAGCTTATTCATAATTTCTATGGATAAGCAAGACTTAATGAAATATACAATCCACTTAATGGAACTTAAAATCATTAACAACTACAAATCACAAAAAGTTTCTAGAAGAAATAAAACAAGTGGATTGAATTTTCAGATCTTCAGTTTGTCTGTGTTCTTGCCTTATGTGTCCCAGTAGAATACATGGTTGACTGGAATGTTTTTTCTTACAGTCTGGTCTGGGCTGAAGACTTTCTGTAATCCAGTTACTTATTGAAAACTAATGAGCGCATAACCTTTTGTCACATAAGCCATTTTTTTTAAGCTGGGGAAAACAAAACACATTAAACTGAAGTGTATGCAGTATTCCAATGCATCCCAAAACATCCCGATATTTTAGCATGTTTCTTCGTGTGATTATCTGATAGCTATACTTTTGTCAGTGTGACAAAAGTGCTGTGAGCTATTAGTCTAAATTTTATTTCTGTAAATTAGAAGTAATAATAACAACAAAAAAGTTATTTATATTGACAACAATTAATGTCATGCGCCATAGGCATTTCAATGTCAGAACATCTGAAGATATTCAGAAAACATGGAGTTATGGATTGCAGCATGTGAGAAAAGGAAACTCTAATTAACTGCATGACTTTAATATTTCCCTGTATAATTAAATATCTTGAAAAGCAGGGCAAAAGTGTAGTAAAGACTTTAATTTATTTTCCAAATAAGTTAATTAATAATTCATATTAAAACCATATTCAAAAATTAAACATTTATTCTTTTGATAAGTTCAGTGTATTTAGTTTTATTAATTTCTTTTTTTTACTTTATGTGTAAACAGAAGTACGTATACAAGTCAGCAATAAATTTTGCATTTCAAAGAAGTCATGTTTTTTCAGTTCCTTTATGCTTATCTCCTGACTGGGTATGACTTCATAGTCATAGGGAAGGTTTTGAGGAAAAAAAAGAACAAGAATAGAGTCCTTACAGGATATATATATGTATAGATATATATAGATATATATAGATAGATATAGATATAGATATAGATATAGATATAGATATAGATATAGA
>JAVFHW010080074.1:24597-51828 GCA_032159205.1 Eurystomus glaucurus suahelicus
ATAGATATAGATATAGATATAGATATAGATATAGATATAGATATAGATATAGATATATGTTGTGTTTTTTTTTTTCTTTGTCATACATTAAGATAAATTTTAAATTACAATGTAGTGTACATGATAAAATAAATATAGGTATAAGTTGTGTTTGATGGCACTTATTACTCTTCAGACCCTCAATGCCTCTGCAGGAACTATGCATCCATACACAAGGAATAATATTTGTTAAGCATGTCAACAATTTCAGGGGTTTGGAGCAGACATTAAATTATACCTTAAATGTGAAAATCCTATTAAATGAATGATACTGGAAGGCAAGAAGACCTCAGGAAGTTAATACAGAAAGGAAAAAAAAAGAAGATGGAAAGATCTACTTATGTGTGCCGAACTAAATAAATTACATCACTTAAGCTAGTGATAACTACATGGAAATTCAATACTGCAAATTCATAATGCTTGATATCCAGCCTTTATAGTATTATTATTCGTAAACAGAGAGTCTTCAAATGAGTCAGACATTTATTCTCACCAAAGGCAAAGCCCATGGCAAGCATAAATTTAAAGACAGAGTGTCTTTGAATGATGTGCCTTAATATATTAACAAAATATTTTTCAGGAACAAACAACTCGAGAAGAAACATCTGGAACATTTCCTAATTTAACACATACAATCAAAATTACTTTGTGAAAAATTTTCCTCAAAATAGGGAAAATTTCTTCAGTTTAGCAAAGAAATGGCATTGTTATGATTGTCACTAAAACTTTTAGATTATGACATCTGCAATTTTATAGAAAATATCTGTATGTATATAGAATTTATTAAAAATTTTAAAAATCCATTATAGTTATAGAATTAGAAAATAACTTTTATTCAATAGGTTTTGGTGAGAAACATTTTTAGATAGTCTGGAGTATTCTGTTAGAAAATAGACACAATCCTTGGTTTGATACAGTACGCAGCAGATACATGGTACAATTCCTTCAACTCATAGAATCACAGAATCACAGAATCGTTATGGTTGGAAAGGACCTTCAGGGTCATCGAGTCCAACCTTCTCCTAGCATCGCTCTAACCACTACACCACTACACCATATCCTCTCTAACCACTACACCATATCCTCAAGCACTGCATTGGTTCTATATGTATATCAAAATGCATCTGTTCTCTTCACCCATCAACTCTCATTATAATTACTGAAAAATTAATGAAGCCATAAAAATGATAAATACATTATTTTTCCCAATGAAATAATAATTTTAAAAAGTAAAATCAGAACAAAATTGTTCAGAAATACCTTTACAAAAACATCAGATAAACATGAAATATTTTATCAGAAAAGTACATTTTAACTTTTCTAATAGAGAAATAAAGAATGTAAATGCCAATGAAAAATGTGCCTGAATGTTACATTAAATGTGTATATGCTTTTTGGTAATAGAGTTATCTTTTTAGAGTAATGTTACACAACCACTGTTCTACTAACTTCAAAATTGTTCCTTTTGACACTGGCTGTTGTGAATAAGAAAAGAACTCGTTGCAGATTCTGCATATGTCAAGCCATTATCCTTTGGTATGCATTATTTCAGAATCATTCATGAGTACACAAAAATATTTGAAAGGAAAACTTCTAAAATTCAAGCTGGGCATTATTGAAATTGTATTTTTAGGTGAGATGATTAAATCTACACTCGCTAATTATCTGGTCCATTATTCTTCAGAAATAGAAGGGGGAGTAAATAAGATAATTGTAACATATAAAAGGTAAGATATTCTTGAAATGTAGGAGACCAGAAAGTAATAGCAATATAATAAAAGCACCTTTCTTATCTAGTAGAGTATTCCCTAGGGTAATACTCTTGGAAGGAAATTTGAATAATGATAAAACCAGTCTTGCAGCACGATTTTCAGTTTAACGGTTGACATCAGTCATGTAGATGTTTTACTTAATCTTGCAAAGAACTTGTTTCTTGAGCTACTCTGGCAGTCAAACTCATATATTTCTTTGCAGGGGGGAGTTAGGGCTATTAAGGAGGGAAGTGCTAAAAAATTGCCAGAGCTAAGAGTATAGTCTGCTTTATATAGTAAGGTTATAGACCATGACAAGACTGACCAAACTGGGACTTTGAACAGCTTTAGGTGTCTTCTGCTAGGGACATCCAAATTCTTCAAGATAACTTGGAACAATAAAAGCAATTTTACTTTTGATATGACCAACATTTTTATTTGCCTTGCATTCAATATCCATTCTAATTTTTGGAAAGGAGTTTTAGTAATGTTTTCCTACTTTTAGGAATTATGGCAATAAACTTTTTTTTTAAGTGCATACAAATACTCTAACTTTGTGTTGTAACTTCAAATATTAAGTACTTGTAGACTAAGCAGGGACAGGTGACAGGGAAGCAAGACCAGGAGCAAGACTGAAAATGCTGGGGTAGAGTCCAGGGAGTAGACAAGTAGAAGAAAACAGGACTGGAGCAGGGAGCATACAAAAGATAGACAAACAGTGTATACTATGAGGGAAGTGGATGGGCATTATCAAAGTCATGGGAAGGCAGAGAAAACAATACTTTAGTAATGAATTAGAAATAAATTAAGAAAACTTCAGGGAAGACTGAAAGTCGAAGAGAAAAGTTTGTATTATGATAAATATGAATAGAATTATAAAGAAAAATAGAAGTAACTTTAAAAAGTTACTGAAAAGATGTGCTTGTTGGGTGTGCTTTATTGGTGGCTTATAAAGGGAAAGAAAGAAAAGATATGGATACTTGACAAGGTTTGGACTTAAGCATCAAGCATATGAGTGTGGTGGGGTGGAAGGGGAGGTGAAAGACAGCTTCTTGGCCTTTAAATCTCTTCCCTACTTTTGATACTTGTGGATAGATTCCTGTGATGTCAAACACGTAAAAGAGTGCATAGCCATGCTCACCCAGAGCAAAATAATTGGTACTTCATGTCTTTCAGGGCAATTTTTGATATACATATAGAACCTACCTCAGGAAGAGCCTCATTTGGAGTATTTAAACTGAAATGATTTCAGCAAAGGTGAGATCCAGAGTCTGGAACATGTTTTAGCTTCTTCCTCTGTCAATCAGGCCATTTCAGTCTTTTTTCAACTCCAATGGCTGCACATTTTTTTTTTTTTCACAGAGATAGAGAAGATTTATTATCTAGTCAATTGTTTTTCTTATGTATGCATTGCTTTTTACATAACCAGGTTAGGATAGTAAAAAGGGCCTTGAATGTAAAGCGAGTTTTGGATCACTAGTGGCACTGGTCAAGGGAACTTGCTTTGTACCTTTGCATATTTTTTCATATGTAATGAGGTTAATTATACTAAACAAGTTAAACTGACATTTCTATGGTGCTACGTTCAAACCAGGCAGTTATAATCTTGGAAAAGTGTTGAAGTTTAAATAATTTGTTCTTAATTCAGTTATGTATACTGACAAAATATCAAGTTGGTTGTATTAGATTAGAAGTTCACAAAAATAAAATACATTTCAGGGTATCATTTAATAATTGTCTTGGTATGCTACTGAGCAGAGATTTATGGATGGAATAATTGAAATTTAGTAACAAGTACTAACTGCTTTAATTAAAGAGGTAATTGTTCTTTTCAGCATTCTCCTGAGTAGTAGTTAAGTTTCCTGTTTGTCTGTATAGTACGATACTATTTCAAGCTGTTCTCCATTTGTCATGTATATTACGCAAGATTAAGTCTTGCTTGGGAATTGGTGCAAGCACTGTGCACAAATCTGGAGTATAACAGGAAATTATATCAGTGCTTTTTAGTCAAATAAACTGACCTATTCACCAAAATATAAGTAACGTCTTCCTCGGTATAATGCAGGAAATTCCAATGGCATGAATATAAATTTTCAGTTATATAAATATGCAAGGTAGTACTGAATTTTTACAGACAATTCAACAATTTTTACTGTAATAATGTGTACTTTCTGGTGAGACCAAGAGTATATTTATGCCACCCGTACCACATTTCCAAAGACTTTTTAATAGGTGGAGGATATACTCACAAGTAAAAAGTCCTTTGTATGCTTTGCCAATTCTTTTATCTTTGTGTGTGTGTGTCTGTTCATAAGAAAATTTTAATCATGATTTAGTGTGAAAAAGTTCAAGGAATTCTAGGAAAGTGGCAGTAAAATTCCACACCTTAACTGCCCCCTCAAATAGTAATACATTTATTTCTTTTTCTGCCTACCTTCTCATCCCCAAGAGGTATCATTTTTTATACCAAAGCTCACCAGAATTCTTGTTTTCAGAGGATGGAAGGGTTTGGACAAAGAAATAATTGTCACAAGTGAAAGAAAATCAAGTTTTTGAATGCCAATTGTATTTAAGTATTAGATAAACCTAACTGCTCAGTTTTTATGATGTTTGGTTAAGTATGTTCAGAAGCAGGAATTCAGTCATTTGGGGAGTGTTGTTGATAAAAATTCAGACATACAATTTCTAGGGGATACACATCAGTCAAAAGGTAAGTGCAACTTTAGAAAATGAAATTATTGGACTTCGGTATGCTGTAGACCATGTGAGAGATAAACAAGGATCCTTCCGTTCCTCAATTAGCATGTCTTGAGCCAGATGAGTAAAATAGATCCTTTTAATCACAGAAGCTTTGAAATATTTCCACTGAGTAGGTGGCACTGAGAGGATATTGGACACAGTATATAACTGTGTATATAGTTGCATATATTTTTATGTGTGTATATGTGTGTGTATATATATATATATATAACTATGCGCATAGTGATATATAACTACGTGCATAGTTATATACCTGTGTGTATATAAAGCATGTAAGTTCTCATTTTTCTGTATGAAAAGGAGTTTGGAACTTCCTTGACCACTGACAACTCTGGTCTGCAACAACTTACACCAGTAATTCCATAAACTGTTAAAATGAGTAAAATCATAAATATATTTTAAGTCATTGCAGAAGTAAACTGTCACAAACTGTGAGTTAAGTAACACAATGACCTTGAACTGACTCATTTGGAGCTGCAACAGAAAACTCAAACCAAACCAAAAAAATCCCAACTACCAAACTCCACAAAAACAGTCTAAAGAGAATTTCTGTATTCTTATCTGATAGCTGAAAAAGTATTTTTACGTATTTGGTCCAAAATTTTGGATTTGCCTTATCTAGTTAACTTAAAGATGTCTGTTTAAAAAGGTTGGAACATCTTTGGAGTAGCTCTTAAATGGTTCCTCTGCCAAGGGCTACTGGAAAAAATTGTGATCAGAACAAAATGTTTTAAGTAGAAAGATGTGATTTAACACTTATTAGGCAAAGGGAAAATATTTTATTTTTCTGTAACATCAAGGAGTAGATATTTCCTGGGTCAGACTATTAATTAGCTATGTTTACCAAGAGATCATGTATGCAGCTGAAGAAATGACCAGATGTAATTGGTCCCTATATCAGGGAAGCCAGGGACGATTCTTGTTAGCCTGGAATGACACAAATCTGGATCCTGACCAGCTGGAGCAGACTTTCCTCCTCCAATATGCCTGTATCTCCCTGCTGAGAAGCCTTCTGCCAGAAAAGGCCCTTGTCAAAGTTCTCAGTATGACTTGCCCATCACCATCATGAATCAGCATTTTATTCTGTAACAGGTTTACAATGAGAATTAGTTATTTAGCTGCTTCCATCTTTAATGAAGAATGATATGCATAATCATTTAAAAGCAAATTGGATTCTAATTAGTTCACTTAGGGAGCTTCAAAACAAAATTCAGTGTTTTTTGTAACACTTTCTTACATATGTTACATGCCTACCTTAAAGAAAAACTTCAAGCCAGATTATGAAAAGGATAGACAACAATTTTTAATCTATAAAATCTGTTTATGTTAATGGAAAAGTGTTATTAAAATATCAAGAAAGAAAAATAGCCAGTAAAAAATATAAAATGAACATTATTTTTCCCCAAAAAAATCCAGTTTGTAACTACTTAAAGATGTGTACCTTTCAAATTAACATTTCCTATTTAGAAATTTGTTTGCTACAAGTTACTCTTATTTCCAGGTGTCAAATATCTGTGGCTAGATTAATATATTTTTTTAATCATCAGTGTCTCTTATGATGGTGCTATATAAAATAAAAGTTGTAACAGAATCTCTAACTTTATTTCACTTTATTGAGAAAATTACATAAAAATGTAAACTTCCATACATAGAACTAATGAGTATTCAGACCTTCTTTATTAGGCACCAGGAAGTTCTAACTACTTTTTGTTTGGGATTTTTCTTTTGATAGAATTTACCATCTCTTCCCAAATTAGAAATAATTTTATTGTTGCTACCTTCCTTCCATTAATATTGTTTAGATGTGATTGACATTTTCTAGTCCTCAATATAGCTAGATTTATTTTCTTTTTATTTTGACTGGCTTTGCAAGCTCTTCTGATTTTTGTTTGCAAATATTTGTGAAAGATAATGTTTGTTCATCTGAGTGTTCAAATGTCAAACAGGTAGCTGGGATTCATTTAATTACATACATCATTTCAGGTGGAAAGATTTATTAAATTACACAGCTGGAACATCAGCTCTTGAATATGAAACACCTAAGAGGGATAGTTAAATAGCGAGCCATAGGGTGTTTGTTTTGTGTTTTGTTTTGTGTTCTTTCACACAAAACACTTGTCAAGTAAAGGCAAACATATCTGAAGAGTTTTATAACAAATTGTACCAACAGAAACAGGAACAAATTAAATAATGAAATTGTATGTGAGAAGTTTTTTCCAGCTGAACCTAATCCATAATGATACTGATTTCAAAGTCGCAAAGAGAAATCCAAATTACAGGATAAATAAATAAATATTAAGGATGCCACTTTTCCTTGTATGGAAAATCTATCTTTTAATTTCTAGTATATTTCTGTATCCATTTAAAAATAATTTTAGTGGGAAAAAAAAAACATATGTAAACTTATATCTGCGAGTAAGGCTTCACAAGTGTCAGGACAGCAAAACAGAGTAATAGGAAAATAAGAAAACTTGGTAACAGCCTCTCTAGAATTTTCTCCCTTTAGAAAATAAACCCCCGTTTTAAAGTGTTTTAAAACACTTCATTATTTTGGTAACCTTAAAATGGTCACAGAATAGATTAATTAATTGGATTCCAAATAAACAGCAATGATGATGAAAAATGTTTTTGGAATTCATAAATCATTGAATCAGTCAAGTTTGAAGGGAATCAAGGATCTTTCTAGAGTCGAACCTCCTGCTCAAAGCATAGTTGACATTGAATTCAGGCCAGTTGCTCAGGGTTTTGTGTAACATTTCAAATTCAATGAACAAGCAAAAGCCTAGGAAAGATAGAGCTTCAAAAACTAGAGAAATTTTTCAAAATATTTATCTATTTTTCTTAATACATAATTTTTATAGGAGTTAAAATTGAGTAGTATCTCTACAGAGGTTAAAGACACGTCAGTGCCTTCTGTAAAATTCTAGCAAGGGAAAAGGAGATGTCATGAGGAATGACCTCTATCTGAGATGGCAAAAACCAAAGGAAGGATAACATAAATACTTAAATATAAATATAAATTATACAGAGTAATACAACCAGGAAAAAAACTACTCTGTGCTATGTCCTGGTATAAGCTAGAACAGAACTAATTCTGCTCAGTGATTTTACTTTTCAGCTAAGTCACTTTTAACTAACTGCACTTTCTGAAGTCAACAGCATATTTTCAAAGACAGTGTCTGCTTCTAGCAGTGATAATGCCTGATGTTTATAGTTTCCACCAAGAGTTCATATCCAGATTAAGGTCACTGCTAAATCTTGTGTACCACGTTGGCATGCAGAAGGAGAAAGGCTGCACCTGCAGGGGTAAGCGGCCAGGACAGGTGACCCTAAACTGACCAATGAGGTATTCATCCCATATTCATCATATTAAGTAGAAAGCTGAGAGATAGCAAGGGTCAAGCTCTCTTCCTCAATGGCTGGCATCTGAGAACATGTCTGTCCGTTCTGCCTTCGAACCTGATCTGTGCGTTCTTGAATCCAGTTCCAGAATCCAGCCCTTGAATCTCATTCCTGTGTGCTGCCATTGAGTCCAGGCCAGGACTTCCCCAGTGCCTGCTCCACAGCATCAGTGGTGACAGTGATGTAATTGCCATCAGGAGGGGCTGGGTTCAATACTGGTTTTGTATATATTTTTAAATATCCCATTTTATTATTATTGTTATTTTCAGTAAGACTGTTTAGTTTTCTTTTCTAATCCATAAGTCTCTCCCTTCTATTCCTGTTCTATTCTCATTTAGAGGGGAGAGGGGTTAACAGAGATACATAAGTATCTCTCCCTTATTCCCTTACTCTTCCCCTTTGGGGAGGGAGAGGGGTTAACTGAGAGTGTCTGTTGTAGGTCTAGTGGGCAGCCTTAACCCTAAAACTTGACATTCCATTTTTACTGCTGTCATAGTGTTTGCTGCTCTTGCATATTAGGTTTCTTTTTTTCTTATTTGTGTATGTTACTGTTTGCTGTGTTCCCGTTAGTGAGAGAGATGTTTCAGTGTATGACTCCTTAATATTATGACCTGGCAAGTGGTTTATTATGCTTTTAGGAAGATGAAAATAATCAAAAAGTGTTCACTGACTGAAAATAAATGTTTTACTTAAAGGAAACTACCTTTATGGTATAGTAAAGATTTTCCTTGTCTGTTTGGCTTTTTTTAAAATCTTAAATTGTATATTAAATCTTAAGACAAATCCTGTAGTTTGTTATTTGCATAGAAAAAGGCAAGTACCTTCTGCTCTTCATTAAAAAGCCAGCATCCCACTGTTCTCATCTGTATCTGTTAAAAGAACAGGTGCAATACATTTGTATACCAATAAGGATCCCATGATACCTTCAGTTTGAATATATGAATTGACAGAAGCTTTCCTGAGTTGCAAACAGCTTTGTGTTGAATATATTTTGGCAGGGAGCTAGCACCTTGTCATGTAGCTTTGTCACATCATATTATACTGTACAATGTAATATTCTTGAAAAATGTGCTCACATTAAATCTTACCTTCCTTCCAAAACTAGCTAATGGGTAAGAGCCAGATCTCAGTGCTGGGCCTTGTGCACACCATGTTCCCCAAGTGTTTGTTAATCAGTGCTCAAGGCTGCTTGATACAGTGCAGCTGTGCAACCATGATCATGTGATTGAGAAGGGCTGGATGAGAAGGAGCTGCAGCAAACCTGTCTGGCATCTTCTCACCTTCTCTGCTTCATGTGGGAGCAGCATTTCCATGAGGGTATTTGCTCCGAGTCATGACCGCAGTTAGGCTGCAGCTGTGCTGTCCTGGCCCTGGCCCTGGCCCTGGCCCAAGGGCATAGATTTGCTGCATGGCCTTATGGCTGCCTGATCACTGAGGACTTGCTTGGCCATCAGGCACCCTGGTCACTATTCCTGTCCCAGTCCTTTTCTCCTGCTTGGACACCATGGGATTGTACCTCTCAGTGAGATTCTGCCCTGCTGGCCTCCCTCACCCTTGGCTCCTGAATTCCTGCCTGACCTTTCCATTCCTTCACATGTGATCATTCTGTCTGTAAAACTTGAAAAAGTTCCACAATTCTTAGTTTGTGATCTAATATCAGGGTTGAAAATTAGAACTGATAAATAATGTAAAAATTTCACACTTCCATGAGACAAAACTGTGTAGTAATAATGTAATTTTTAACCTATGGGAAAAGTAGTTTTATAATTAAAAACCGCTGATGTAGAACCATTCAACTAATATCCAAAAATAACTTTATCTTGCTACATTAAGTAAGCCAAGTTTGCTTACTGAGTAATGAAGACGACTGAAAATGATGTTCTGGTTCTTAGTCCTACAGAGACATATGTTTACCATCCATTTAAATTTGTCTTGTAGTTTTAAAGGGTGTAAAAGATACCAAGGAGATGTGTAAAGGAAAGGTCCCAGTAATATTTACATTCTGTATGTCTGAAACTACTAGGTTATGTATCAGAAGTTCACCTGTTATATTAATAGCTGAGTAGTGTGTTAAACAATAGACAGTGAAGTCAGATTTTCTTCTGAAATTATCAGCTCAAGAGGGAGTTTAGAAATTCTTAATGCACCAGTCCTTGTCTTGTCTGGATTCTGAATGCTGACTGTTTAATTGTTCACAAAAACTTATAGAAGTTCCCAAGTTAATGAAGGAGGGGAAGAAAAATGGGAACAAATAAAGCATGTTGGGCAGACAGAAACCTGGTATTTTAAAGCATTAATAAGATGGTTCAAGTAATTAAGTTTGTCAAATTAGTGTTGATTCCTTAGGAAAAAAAATGGACTTCTGATACTGAATTTGTTAATAAAAAAATAAAATTTAAGCTCTGGAAGCATATCTGGTGACAATCAATACAATTTATAATAAATAGAACTTCTTACACTAACCTAGTGTCATTTTTCATTACATTAACAATACCATTAATAAAAATAATGACACTGGTATAATAAACTTCTGCAAATCACTGGAAACATTTTCACATAACAATTTGACCTAAAAAAAACCTCAAAAAGGAAGAACGTGAAATTGATACAACATACACTATGTAAATGAAAATATTATATAGAACAGACCAGACACTGAAGAACTGGGCTGGAAAGTAAACAGTGTATTTTTTTTCGGCACAAATATCTTTTCAGATCTAGCTTAGGAATTTTCTTTAATGTATATTTTAAAGAAAACATTGTCATTTTGGATGATATGAATATTAAGTTGATGATTTAATATTGAAAACATCTTGCCAATTCAGAATACGGTTTTGTACACTGGAACATATATCAACCCAACACATGTAACCGCAATCTTCTAAGAATAAGGTATGTAAGACTTACAAGATGTTGCATACTACTTTGAGAAATACCTTTGAAAATCTTACAGGTACAATAGTAAATTGCAAATCAATGGAGCGCCAGTGAAATCAAAGGCAATGTGAGCATATTGGCCCGATGAGGTTACCCAACCAATATTGCTTTAGGATTCATTTTGAACAATGTGAATTTGAATTTTTTTATTGTTTCAATTTCTGACTCCGGGGATAGAGCACTGGGAGCTGCAAATATACCTCCAAAAACATCATTTCTGAAAGAAAGGGGTTTTTTTTTCCCTCTTTGCAGTCCTCTTTCCCTGGGCAGTCCATTGCAGCACTTCAAATTCTATATCATCACATATTTCACACTGAGATTCATTGTGTTCCACAAATAAACAAGGCAATTGTGGAGATAAGCAATAGCAGAGACAGATAAATTTTTGGAGGTATCTTAATAGAAACATGCAGTCCACCAACACCTGAAATCAATTGGAAAGTGACTGAGGTAGAAAGGTATAGAGACAGTGTTCCACATAACCAGAGCTACAGAAATATTTCCTTTTGTGTTAAGAGCATCAATATTCTATGGAGAAACATAAACGAAACTAGTGTTTGGTGAATAGGGGATACACAAAGCATCTACATGTGCTTCAGTCTGGCATGCTGATATTTTGTTCTTGTTTTTGGCATTCACGGGAATATAAAGTCTTTCCCCAGTGTCTTTTATGTTGGAACTCTATGTAGAATCGCAAAGAGAAGAAAAAGGTTGTTACTAACTTGCCAGGGTTTCTAATGGCAGATGAAGGATTATGAAGAAAAGCCTTCTGAGCTGAAAGGTAAGCATGTTAGGGGCAGGTCATGCAAACTAATATTGTGTTGCTAATATCAAGGGGAGTGTTCACTTGCCACTTTGGAGAAGACTGGGAGCATGTGACTTTTGGCAGCTAGAGGATGGCTCTGTCTCCACCCAGAGACCTGGAACTACAGCATAGTTCAATGCGCTGGACCACACACAGGGGAGAAAGCTCTGCCTGGGGAGACCCCACAGTAGCACACACCTGAACTGTGTATCTGTACCAAGGGGATGTAGTGGGTGATGGCTATGGGAGACTCCCAGCTGCAGTGATGGAGACTCACGTCTACCTGCCTGACTTGCTGTCTAGAGATATGTATTCCTTTCTGGGGACTCTGACCAGCGAAGATATGAAAGAGACTGCTGAGGCTTGTCCAGCCCTCAGGCTACTATTCCATGCTGCTCATTCATTCAGGCACCAATGAAACTGTCAGAGGAGATCCTGAGAGTAACAACAGCTACTCTTACATTGAAAGGCTTATGAGTATTTGCTGTGAATGTTGTTTAGATGGCTGAAAGGACCACAGTCAAAGGTACTAGCAAAAGTGGTTTTAATATGATGCTGTAAAAGTGTGAGTTAAAGTTTGATGGCAAGGTTCACTTTATTATTATACAGCACGATCATTTGAACAATGATTTGAAACTACAGAAGCACAAATTAGATTTGCCAAGACAAAAATCGCTGTTATTATACCACAAAATTATGTGCAATATTGGTTGCTTACCAAAGATATGCCATTGGTAAAAGTTCTCTATGCCTCAAGAAGCAACATTGAGAGGTATCCCAACTCAAGGAGATTGCCACCCTGCCTATCAGGGAGAGCGCAAAGAAGGCTCACTAAAATGTCATATTTATGGAATAAAGTGGTTGGCTTGTAGTCAAATTACATGCAACAGCAAAGATATGCATGAGACTCATTGTACTCATAACTTTCTTTGCTCCTTGATAAGTGAATCTTAGAAAAGCCAGTCACTATTCATGTGTTAATTGCATGATCCATGCTCCAAACCCATGTGCACCAATGCTCATTGTGTCAGTTTGCTCCTTTGTGGGTTTTTAGAGAACAACCTGAAACCAGAAGAACTCTTGGCCCAGCTACAGCTTAAGCCTTTACCTCCTTTGGAGCCTGTAAGGGGTTGAGTACATCCCAGCATTTGAGCTCAGATGGTGTCACCCCAATAATGTCAGTGAAGAGGTGAAATTTTAGGCAAAATAACATAGCAATGTTACCAATGTACAGAGTAGCAACTTAGAAATACTCAGGGATAGAAACATTGACACTGTTGAAAATTCAAAATCAGTGATTTCCTACTCCATTAAGTACCTGGGACTTGAAGTGGGGTGACAGGTCAGTGAGTAATATAATTATCATGTCTATCATTTGGGCAGCAATGAGGAAATACTTAACATAAGGTAGACAATTTACATGTCTATTTATATTTTGTTTCAAAACCTGTGTTTTACCATAGTTGCCTCTGTCTGCTACATTACCTAGTGGATTTTTAAAAGGCATATTATGGTATTTTTTTTCATAACATAGCATGTCACATTCATTTCTTTAGCCACTTTCTGAATTATTCACATAGGATGACAACATATATTTCATCATGTTGAAACTGTTTGCATTAAATATTTGACAGAAAACATATGCCTCTAATTTTCTTTTCAGAGAAAAAATAAAATTAAAATCTTCATCCATGTCAGGCTGTGGAGTTCTGCCGTTGTAAAGAAGCAATGACTTTCTTCCCTTTCATACCTTTTAGCTAAATGTAATGAAAGGTAACAGAATCAAAAGGCAGTGCACCTTATTTCTTGAAAACAGTGAGTTGAGAGTCTACACTTTTTTGTTTTTTTTTTTTTTTTTTTCTGTAGAGTCCTGGACAAATTAAATGCCAGATTTTAAAAGTGACTGATAACTTTATCCCTTCTAATAATGTTTGTACTCATGTAAGCCAATGATATGGTATATAAATGTTAAAATATTGTGTACCAATGTTATTAATAGATTAGCATATATTTACTGTTGATGTGAATCAATATTGTTTCAATAGCTTTAAAAATACTTTCTTAATTATTACAGTGGCCATGTTCACTAAACTTCCCAGTCATTTTACTACAATAAGTGACCTTTCTCTCCATTTTCTCTAAAATTTCAGGAACCAATTTCATTAGAGAAGCCTTCTGCAGATGTCAAAGGAAAAGACACTGTAGTAAATACAGTTTTTTTCTTTCTTTCTTTTTTTTTCAGGTTGTTTTATAATGAAACTGTTGGTGAGATGAATATAAATGGAATTTTTTAAGGTGATTTCAGACAGAAGCGTGAAAGATCTCACCTAAGCTAGTCAAATACTATAAAGAACGTATCTAATACAAAGGGAAATAAGTAATTTTTGAGAACTTAATTTTACCATTAAAGCTAATACGGTATTATTAAAGTACGTTTCAATTTCATTTGCTCACTACAGAAGTATACAACTAAAATTGGACTTTGTTAATTGCACAAGAATAAATTTATGCTTCCAGTTAGATAATTTTAATTTAAATTGTCAACATCACCAAATAACCAAATAGCCAACATTTTATTCAGCAGGAGCACTTACAAAATTATATTTCTATTTTAATCTTAAATTTTATAAACTTGTTTGTATTACAATATGTGACATATAAATCTAAATAACCTTTGTAAACATTTATGTACATGTCTAAACATTTTCATATTGTTAATTGAGGTTTCATGCTTCAAATGCCTCTGATTTTCTAAACTGGGACATAACTAAAAATTATTTCATTTGAATTTTGAGGGAGGGGAAAAGTACAACTAATCTTCATCTAATCTTCAATTATTACTCTATATGCCAAGTTTTTCATCCTGCATCCATTACTCCCTTATTTAGGTATTTAAAAATCTCCTGTTTCCTCCTGTGAAGTGGTTTTCTCCATCCACCACAAGGAGAATTCCAATAAACAATAAAGAAAAAACCCCACACTGTAACTGATCGAAACACTCACAGAATAATAGCATTTGCTTTTCTGCTCTATGTTTTTGAGAACTGTAGGCTTACTTGGCACATTAAAATCTCAGCAGGGTTATGTTTACTTCAGGAATGAAACCAAATAGAAAAGGTAACACATATATAAATGAGAAGACAAATTCACTTTCTTCTCCCAGTAGTCCTTTGTGAGAAAAAAAAAGTTATGTGGTGTTGGATATACTCAAATAACAGCAGAATGTTATATTCCACTGGAGATCACAAGAAGTCCAAATTATTTTCATTCTGAAAGTGACAATACATCAAAATTTCATTTCTAAATGGAAAGTAGTAACTTGAAATATATCTCTTCATACCTGTACTTACATGTAGAAATGTTACGACATACAAAATATTACATAAAAGTGAAAATGCAATACTCTTATAACATAGCAATAGATTCGATTTTAAATATACTATAGAGTAAATAGTTCATTGTATCAATTTTGTTTCATAATTTTCATATATCAAAGAGCACAAGTTTAGTGTCTTAATGGCAGAAGAAAGCCTAATTGATTTTTTTAGAGGTATTTCCTGGATTCTTATTTCACTTAAGCTAGAAAATGTATTTCACTGAAAATTCACTGTCTACTGGGCAGCATTACCTGAGAAATCTATTATCAAGAAAGATCATTTCAAATATGAATTTCAGCTGCAGATATATAACTAAATATGACTACCTTTCTCAAGAGAGACAGGGAACTGCTTGAGAGAGTCCAGCGCAGAGCCACCAAGATAATTAAGTGAGTGGAACATCTCTCTATGAGGAAAGGCTGAAGGAGCTGGGTCTCTTTAGCTTGGAGAAGAGGAGACTGAGGGGTGACCTCACAAATGTCTATAAATATGTCAAGGGTGAGTGTCAGGAGGATGGAGCCAGGCTCTTTTCAGTGACGTCCAATAACAGGACAAGGGGCAATGGGTACAAGTTGGAACATAGGAGATTCCATAAAAATATTAGAAAAAAACTTTTTTACGGTGAGGGTGACAGAGCACTGGAACAGGCTGCCCAGGGGGATTGTGGAGTCTCCTTCTTTGGAGACATTCAAAAGCCGCCTGGACGCATTCCTGTGCGATCTATTGTAGGTGATCCTGCTCTGGCAGGGGGGCTGGACTAGATGATCTTTGAGGTCCCTTCCAACCCCTAACATTCTGTGATTCTGTGATTCTGTGACCTTTTTTTTTTATAATTGTTTTGAGTTTGTTTATTCTTTTTTGTTACATTAATATATATCCAGGCCTCTCTTTTAATTAAATAATTACCATTTTTCCTTGATTGTCACCAGTATATTGACCATGAGATATCAAAGAAAAACAAATCACTGCCATCCTTTAAGACATTAGTTTGTACTGTGTGTTTTTATGCTATATTCTGAGAGAGTGGTACCTTCAGTGTTACTTCAGTGTCTCTTATTAGGACAGTAGAAGGGTGACTAACCACCTTCTCTAGAGCGGTCATTGTTTCCCAGGAAAATTCTTCCTTCAAAGCCTCTGTTTTCCATCCTAACATAACCATAGATATGTCTATTGTGTCAGTCTCTCACTTTTATGCTATTTTCTATATAAGTTAATAACTGTTGCAAAGCAATCTTTTTTATTTTTTGCCACTTTCCTGCAACAAGCTGTATTATTTTTTCAAGTGATTATACGAAATGCTGAAAAGTTTCCTTTAGAGAGTGATGAAACCTAATCCAAGATCCAAAAATAATATTGGAACTTAATTTCGTATTATATTAAAAATACTGAAATAATTAATTTTTATCATTTTTGTGCATTTTGTTTTTTCAACATTTTGTATACTGTGATTTGTATCAGTACGTCTGTGCAAAGGAATTGAGAAAGGGACACTGCATAAACCATGCAACTATTATATAGCTTTCAAAATGAACAAAAATAAAGATAAAATCCTACCTTATCAGATAGGAGATGCTTTTCTGCTGAAAGATTACTGCATTTTTTCAATCTTTTATCTTCAGAGCAAATAATCATCAAGTTCTATGTTAATGAAACATTTCTCTGTCATTGGAAACAAAAAGCTTTAATGAGTTTTGTAATCACAAGATAAACTTAACGCATATATGACATTATATGTGTTGGTATGATTGTGCACTGTTTCTAGCAGGTTTTACATGCTTTAGAATACATACAAAAAACTATTACAAGCAGGGTTCTCCCTCTCTTTGAAAAGTTTGTACCCATGTTATCTTTTTTGCTAGCTTACTTGTCTCCAGATTTTCATGAGTTTGAAAAAAAACAACACATGTAGTGATTAATTTCAAGCATCGAGGGAAATTTTATTTTTTCCACTGAGACATCCAGAAGAGATTGCTTGGGAATACTCTCTGGAATAAATTCTTCCTTCATCCTTATTTTGACAGTCTGTCACCACATAGCTCTTTTCACTTCTGCAAGACTAACTCAAAGGCAGAGTCTTTCTTAGATGGGACACAAGATTCAGACTAATGGGGAAAATCTTTGCAAGATGAATTTGGTGAAAATCTGATTATGTCAGTTATTTATGTATCAGTCTTGAAATGGACTTACTCTATTTGTCTTTTTCACTATGTTAACAGGCTTTCACCATGACCGTTACTCTCTTGACACTTCTACTATGAAGTCTTCCTTATATTTATGCTTACTATCTTACTGGAAGATTACTTACCTTTTTTTTTATTCACACACACAGAGGACACTGACACAGGTGGTCACACAGATGGCCACAGAAAAGACTCTGCCTTCAACAGCACTTAAGTACAGGACTCATCAGACAGAAGCCCAGACAGCCAAGTTCCCTCCTTCTCTTGAGCTAGAAGAGGCAGAAGGTCAGTAGTGCAGCACTCACACCACAGTGTCCAGGTTCACAAGCACAGGCACATTTGTGGATCTTGCAAGAACTACCACGGCCCCTCTACTCCTCCAGGACCCTACCTGGATCCTGGATCCTCTTACCTGCCCCACAGGTCCCCAACATGCTGGCTGGTTCAGCAGGGTGCTCACTGCAAGCATGCAGCATGCACACACTCATCCCACAGGCTCCTCACACTTGCAGGTACCTCCAAATACCAGTACAGGTACTCGGACTGCCTGATATCCCTGCCTGAAACTGATGCCCCCTACTCACCAGCTTGGAGTTTGCCAGCGAATAGACAGGCACACCCCACTCACACCCAGTTTGGGGAAGCTACAGACACTTGCCCCCATCAGCCAGCGCCAGGCACATGGGCTGTGACCTGCGGTCCAGCTCCAGCTGCTAGTGCTGAGCCCATCATTTGCCTCACTCATTCTGGTCCACCCAGTAACTGGTTTGGGGAACACAACCTGTTCCTGCCACAGTGGCTGGAGGTTAAAGACCACACTGTCTCCAGTAGCTGATGCTGAGACCCCACTGGCTCCAGTACAGGGGCATTCACATTGCCAATCTTACTCCAGGACCTGGCACCCAGTCCCCTCCTACCAGTCCCCCCACCAACTGGCACTGAGTCCTTGCAGCACACACAAACACACACAAAATAAAGAGTGACATAATGCATACACAGAGTTAAGAAAAGATTTAATGAGAAGATATAAGAAGACAGGAGAAACTGTGATGATCAGGAGGGCTCAGCCAGACAGGTGTACTGAACAGCCACGTTTTATACTCTTTTCTGTCTATTCCTCCTTTTTTTCCTTCCTGCTGCCTCTTCCCCTGCATATTGCCTCATCAGCTGACACAGTCACACTAACCCCCTCCAACATCCCAGACCTGCATCCTTATCTGATGCAAGTCCCGATTTGCCTGCAGTTTCTTGATTGCTCATCAGTTAGTGTGACTGACCAGGTTTGTTTCTGATTGCCATCTTTGTTAATGTTAATTGCCCAGGTTTTATATCTACATGCTTGTCTGTCTCCCTTTCCTTATCCTCCCAACTGAAATAAATATTTTTACACTCTGAATACCCTTAGCAATTAGTGCAGCTTAACAGGTTTGTTCTTATCATGACCTCTCTTATCATTTGTTAGTCAGGTCTGTCTCTGCATGTTTTGATTTATGGCTTCTTTGACTAGATATTCTTAGAGGAGCACACACTCTCTTTCTATATACCCTTACCTCCTTTAGGCAGTAATTATATGAAAAACAATGGAAGATATTGTTCTGTTATAGTTTGTGCTTTTTCACTGGCTTAATGAATGACAAAATCTTTCTGTACCGTTTTCTTATATATACTTTGGTCCCCGAAGCTTTTCAGTTATTTCCCTGTTGTTCCATGTTTCTTGTTCTGAACATTTTTGTCTCATGAAATATGTCCCTTAAAATGTATACGGTACATATCACAATTTATTTTTAAAATACACATATTTTAAATAAAACATATCACAATTAATTGAGAAAAATAGATAAAGTAGAGTTTTTTAGAAGTAATAAAATTATGGCTTTGGGACAGGTTATCTCCAGATATAAACAGGCATTGCTCCATTGACTTTATTGGTCTGAGCCATAGAACCCAGGTCCTGTCCTCTGTTTATATAACTTTGCTTGCCTTGTTGTCCTTGAACTTTGATGAGGTGCATTTATACAATATAGTTATGCCCAAGAGGTGTTCAGTTTTCTGTGTATTAGAATGAAACTGTTCTTTCTAGAATGGATTGATTGCATCAAATGAAGAAATGATAATATCAGTGTTTCATTACCTTGGTGATTTATTTTTTATCAAAATAAAATGACTTGTACATTCACATTCATTTCAGAGAAGAAAGCCCAATCAACATACGGATTTTCTGGGCATTGCATTGCATGTTGCAGCCCCTGAGATACTTTATCACTTTAAAGAAGCAAGACACACAGAAAATTAGCTACTTGCTATTGGTATATAATTAGAAAAGAAAGCAGCTTTGAGCCAATAGCAATGAAACAAAAACATTCCTTTTTTCTCTATTAAGCATCTGCTGCTTTAAGATGTTACTGATGAGGATCAGAAACCATAAGCCTCATCTGTCTTTGTAGCCATATCACCAGAATCATAGAATCATTTAGGTTGGAAAAGACCCACAAGACCATCAAGTCCAACCATCAACCTATCTCTACCAAGTCCACTGCTAAACCATGTCCCTAAGCACCATATCTACACAACTTTTAAACACGTCCAGGAATGATGATTTAACCACTTCCCTGGGCAGCCTGTTCCACTGCTTGATAACCCTTTCAGTGAAGAAATTTCTCCTAAAATCCAACATAAACCTCCCCTGGTGAAACTTGAGGCCATTTCCTCTTCTTCTTTCGCTTGTTACTTGTGAGTCACAACTCCTTTCAGGTAATTATAAGGTCTCCTCTCATCCTCCTTTTCTTTATACTAAATACCCCCAGCACCCTCAGCCACTCCTCGTAAGTCTTATGCTCTAGGCCCTCTGCCAGTTTAGCTGCCCTCTTCTGGACCCTCTCCAGCACCTCGATGTCCTTCTTGTAGTAAAAGACCCATAACTGAATGAAGTACTCAAAGTGTGGCCTCCCTAGTGCTAAGTACAGAGGGAAAGCATTCAGTTTATCCTCTTTCTGAATATGAATTCCAATACTTTTAGAATTTGTGCTTGCATATTATCACTTGACTGACTAGCTTACCTTTTTGTCTCCAAAGGTGTGTGTTCCTGATTCCAGCTCAGAAGTTCAGAAGCACAAGAAAATAACTTCTTAATGTATTTAAGCTGTGCCCAAGAAGGAAATATGAGAAAAAGCTATTCTCACTTACCATTATCCTTAAGAAAAAATGCAAAGAAGTTTTAAAGTTTTGTAGTGCTAAAAGATTAGAAATGTATTTGCCAAAATATATTTAAAAAATTATAAGCTTTTGACAGTGACTTGGGCTGTGTAATTAGCTAACAACATCTTTGCAATTTTATAAGCATCACATTATCCTGAATTTACATATTTCAGCTGCAAATATTATAATTTTCACTTCTAGATAATTTATTTTAAAGTACTGAAAAATTTTCACAAATGGATTATTAAATACGCACAAGTATTCTTTAAGTGTTCTTCAAAGGATGACTTTTAGACTGGAAAATACTCAAATTTTGAAAACAAAAAGCAAAAGCTCTTGAAGGTATGTCCTTTTGTAGCTTTTCTTTCCACCTTATCAAACTGTCATATATATTTGATTTCAAAAAAGTTATTTTCTCTCTTAAAACTTGCTGTTTCACTCAGTATATCATAAATCCTACATCTTAGGTGACAGATAATTACATTAAAAGTAATTAGAATTTTCCCATATTGGATAATTAGATCATTTACAAATGAAATGGGAAAATTTGATGAAGCTGCTTTCCAACAACAAATGCAAAGAGAACAAATATAAAGCATGAATTATTTTTATTTTCCATGACTTTTTTATGGGTTTTCTCAAAAAACCACAAATGACATCAGTATTTTCTTTCTACTTTTCTTAGTAGATTTTTCATTTTTTAATTTTATTTTATGGATTGTCATTGAAACAGTAAGTTTAAAAGAAAATAGAACTCAAGAAGTATGAAAAAACTTGAACATAGGTTAACATAATTTAATTTTCTATGGACAAGACAAAGTTTTTCACAGCTTTATGTGTTGAAACCCTGACATATAGCAGTTCTTCATGCTTTTCTTCTTTTTTTTTGGCTAATAATTATCACTGTACTGTGATAAAACAACAGCAACATTAATACCTAAAATAAAAATGCAGACTCCCAGCATACATGCCAATAAGCATCAGTGATCCTGAAGATCCTTCTCTGCTTTTTTCTACTCCCACCTTTTTCTGAGGCTTTGAAGAATTTATTACAGTTCAGACTGACTAGTATGGACCTCCTTATGAGACCCAGAAGGTGCATTGGCTTTTAATTAGTGAAATTCTTCTTCTATCCCCAGATAAACCTTGTGAGGAAAATGAACTGAGTCTCTGCAGATTTTATAGTCCCTTAAGGTTTTATTAAACAGTACTTGAAAGCCTTTCTTTCTTCTTAAGTTCCAAATTCACCCTGCCACCTTACAAGTTCTTTATTTTGTAACTGCATTTTTTATGTCTTACATGGGGTTAAATAAGATGAATTTATACCTCAGCTTCCTCCCTCCTAACAGCATTCTTGTCATTTTGATTTCACCTAATCACACAAAAAAATAGGGATCTGAAAAACTGTCACTTGAAGTAGCTTAGTCTTCATATAGACTGACAGAGGGAAGAGACAGTCCCATGCAGAATGTCATTTACCTTGTCATCAGATGTGAATACGATAGTCAAAATTAAGTAAGAGGAATCTTATTCTCATCATCATTTGTTTGTGACATTTGCACATATCATTTGCTCATGGTTGAGAAAAAGACAGGGCTGGCCTGCCAGCACCCCTCAATAGCCCTTGTCAGCAAGTGTGCATACTTTATTATCCTTTTTCCCATTTCTTGACTCTCTTTTTGCTGTTTTTGTGCCTCCCTTTCTCTTCCATAACCATCTTCCAAATAAACAGCCCAACCCTAATTACTTTTTCTACATTAATATCAAGTTTAGTACTTCTGCTACTATTACCTAGGTTATATCTACTTTCCATGGCATTATCAGTGGAGTTACCAAGGCACTACTGGCCTCTTCTCTGCAAAGATCTCACAGCAATCCTCTTCAGCTGCCTCTGATGTTTGTCTGTGTTTCACATAATTCCCCTCAACCCCTTTTGCAGTTCAGTCACAAGCATGGCTCTGTCAGTGATTTCATCAGCATCTCACATTGTTAACTGTCATGTCCTGTAGCCTTCCACATGCCATTCAGTTAGCCTAATCTCAAGACACGTTATGTCTGGCCTTTCCTATTATACATCTAGTAACATATTCTAGATAACTGAAAGCTATCCCATGCAATTTTTAACCCTTCCAGTCTGCCTGCTTTCTCCAAACCATCTTCCTTTGCTTAAATAGTTCTGAATTCTTCCTATACGCCTTTAAAACTTTAGTCTTGAAGTTAAGTATATGAAACTTTTTTTCTTAATTTTTACCTCTTACCATCTGTCTGTTGTGTTTGCCTTTTTGCTTGTTTGTATCTGTCCCAGCTGTTTGTTTAGGTCCCTCTGTGACCTCTGTTTTCAATCTTAATTTTTAAAGTAATGACAGACTCTTTAAATCCTTCCATCTATGATGTTTTTGGGAGTCCATGTCTCCATCTCCACCTGTCCAGTGACAGTACAACAGAACTTGAACAAAGCATTAAGGACTTCCCTTGTTTAAAATGAATGCTTTTCCAGCTGAGACTAAAACATTTTGGTATTGGGTATTTTTAAATTTTCTTTTTCTGTACTCCTTCATTTTTTAGATTAATGATGAAGCTTCT
Source organism: Eurystomus glaucurus suahelicus (assembly GCA_032159205.1). Lineage (NCBI taxonomy): Eukaryota > Metazoa > Chordata > Aves > Coraciiformes > Coraciidae > Eurystomus > Eurystomus glaucurus. The sequence continues at coordinate 47,627 of JAVFHW010080074.1, forward strand.
GGAAGTTTTCACATCATTTTGTCTTTCTACTGAGATCTATTTCTTTACATTGCTTACAACCTATTTGTTTACCTGAATGCTTTTATTATTCCACTGTCTGCTTGACTTCACATCTTCCTTACCTTTGAAATCTGATACATTCATTACTGGATCTCTTGCACATCTAGGCTGATATATGCCAGCAGACTTGGGATCACTTACTGGCTGTAACAAGTGAGTTTCATGCTTCTGCATAGATCCACCAGAAACTCTATTACACTTTCTAATCTGAAAAAAATACACATCTAATATTAGTTTCTGGACTGAAACTGTTGTCAGGTATCTTACAAACAGATTTGAGAACAGAAAACAAAATAAACCTACAGCTTTTCTGCCTGTTCTATAATTATCTTCTCATCTGTGATTTACTTTATAAAAAAATAGGCCATAAGGATATCACTCTTTCTTGACACTGACTAAAAAAAGAGCCTATGTTGACAAGGTCAGCGAGACTTCTGCATTTAGGCTATCTACTGTTGAATGAGATGAACTACATGCGATGCTTCTCTACAGCATGCTATGATTTACAAAAGGGTCTAATCAATCATTTTGAAGCAAAATATTACACATTCCTTACTGTGGACACAAAACCACTCTTCCACATGAGTAACAGTAGGAGCCTAGAAGGACAATGCTGCACAATTTCCTAGCCCCAGAAAATTTTGTTTCCATTTTCTACTTCAGTACAACAAATTGCTAACTAAGTGAATCTGAATGCTCAGCAGTGAGTGTGTAGGTATAATGAACCGCATCAAAGTTGTTTTCAGTTAATTTTTAAATGGTATAGAGGAAGGAAAAAAAATACTAAATAAATAGTTGGATGGGAGGGGTTTTTTTCCCATAAAAGAAATTTAAGCTGGTTTTAACCAAATGATCATTTTTAGTGTACAAAATATTTATGACAGTCATGATTCATAGTGGAATGAGATGAAGTGGATGCAAAATTTTACTCATAATTGCAGCCTTTGAACATAAGCACTCATGCACAGCCACTGAATAATTGTCAACATTTTTGAGGGTTGTAATGTACAGGAAGATTTATTAATGCTTATCAGAATTTTGACTCAACTTTTCTTCTTTACGCTCTTTATGAATAGGTTTATACAGGATTTTATAAACATTCTCATCCTCTGCTGTGTATAAAAATAGTAGACAAGAACTAAAAGCTTAAAAATCAATGACCTGTGATTAACACTGTTGAAAATTTTTCCACTAGTAAATGTAAGCAGAATGAAACTTGGAAATTATTATGAGGGGAACTACTATGGAGAGAATCTTGCAGCTTTCATTAAAATTTATGATCATACCTGATTCAGTTTGATGCATATACATGAAATTAGGATATGAATTATTTAAAATTTATTGGAAGGATGCTCCATTTTACAAGTCAATAATTGGTTCCCCGGTGAATAAACTGTGAGGAAAGGGCTGAATGTCTTGTCCCAATAAGACATCTGAATTATTGTTGAAGAAAATGGAGTTCATTCCTATTAGACCTTTTATTATGCAAGCAAAATTATTAGCTGTCCCATTAACGAAGGAATAATTATTAATAAGCTAATAATAAATTCCCTTCTGTACATCAGCTTAGTAGACTGTTAATGTCATTTTAGTTTTCAATTTCCCTTAGAATTCATAAACTTTTCAAATTAAATCCTGCAACATATTTTCTTTCCTCTTTCTACATCTCTATCACCCTTTGCCAGAAGATACCTTAGCAACTGGAATCAACACACATACTTCATAATAGCAGATGTTACATGAAATGTAATTATCTTTCAGGCTTTTTGTTCACTTACTAAATGCACTCTGATGAATTTAATTCACTTTGTTGTAAAAGTAACTTGCACTTGAAGCTTATTTAAAAAAAAATAGAGGAAACTAATTACACTACATCAGCTTGCCTTCTTATTTGGGAGAAAATAGCAAAAATATTTTTAAAATTAATTAAAATCACACTTTCATATACAAAAGTAAACTAAAGAAACTCAAACTTTTAATAAAAATAGGGTATACTTCCTACAGTTTTCAAACTATTCTGCCCTATTCTCTCCTACATGCTTTGCACTCTTCAGTGGGAAGGCAGTTGTATCCACAGCAAATATGCATATATATAATTAAATAAAAATTTTTAAATTACTTATTCAGAATTGCACCGTTGCTATCTGTATAAACCAATAACAGTCTGTACATTAGCTTTACTAAATAAGTATTTGGGTTATACACAAAATTATTCACACAGAGAATACTGATAGTCTCAGTTTATGAAGTACACATGAATACCTATACCTAAACACCAAATAATGTAACAGTATCTATCCATCATTCTAATAATATTTACTTTACTTAAAAGATGCACTACATAATCCTTCTCAAAACACTAGGCTATTTCTCTGCATTTGCTGTTCTTAAACATTAGTGAGCAATTATTCTACATACATGAGACTAATAATCTTTAGGTATGTAATGAAATCTCCTGAAATCATATAAAAATACACTCCCCCCCTCTACACACCCCCCACCCCCTTCCACCCACCTGCCATGTTATCCATTGAGTATATAAGAAATGCCTGGCTTATGTTTTCTGTGTTTGTCCTTTTCAACATGAAAAATTAAGTGAAGCTGTCAAGAATTTTTGGCAAACATATTTTACATTGTTTTTATTAGATAAGAAAAAAAAAAAAAGAAGCTCTTAAGGATGAGACTGAAAGCTAAACATTACCTAATTAGGACCATTTGTTTCATTTATAACTATCCTTAAAGGGATTTTTTTTTTCTGTTTCCCTCTTCTGTGTGGGGTACTGACCATAGTCAGACATGGGAGATCATATTAGATGGAATACTGAACCATTCCCATTGCAGCCATTTTTATCTGTTGTTTCCTGTTTCTTAGTGAGCAAGATGCTGAAGATCAGTAGTGTGAATCAGCATTCTTTGTGCAAACTCTAACTCACACTCTGAGAGTAAAATGTGTTTTACCTTCACAAAGTTAGAATCTAAGCTGGTTCTTCTCCAAAAGAAATCAATATCAGAACTCCTAGAGTTGTCAGCAATTTAGAATTAAGTCTATGATGATAAATTGAAAAAAGATGGGAAGATAAAAATACTCACTGTCCCTCAAATTAAAAAAAAAAAAAAAAAAAGAATAATGAAAAACAGCTATATGTAGCATTAAACAAACCAACAAAAATAACAACATACCAAATCTTTTCTCCTTAACAGCAATTTTGGGATCTGCAAAACATGGTTCTGAAAATCTCATTGTGGCTTCCTACAGTCTTCTTGGTTTTGTCTGCTTTAACAAAGCTTCTGAAATAGTACTCAGACCACAATAACTATGTCTAGTTCTTTGACCAGTTTCCTTTTGACCAGGAAAGATAGTCTCCCTGCCATACATGAATCTTGCAGTCTGCAATCACTGTGTGTAAGCATAGAGGTATATGCAACACTGATATTTCCTACCTTATAAGGGCAGTATTAGAATTATCTTTTGAATAGGTTATATTATTCTAATCACTGAAATGATTTTGCTATGGATATATTATCAACATTCGTGACTGCTGTCTTTCCACAAAAATGAGAAATATGAATATCGTTGTTGCCTATTTCACTAATAAATAGGTTGGCACTTTCCTTTGTCAACAGTTTGTGGAAGGGGCAACATTTTCTGTGTTTCTTATTCACTCTTGATGTTTAATAAAAAATAGCAAAACAGTGTTAAAAATTAGAAAGCATTTACATATATTAGAAGTTTTTAACTTCTTTTTATTTGTTTTGGGTTTTTTTGGATGTTTTGTTGTTGTTGTTTGTCTTTTTTTTTCTTTTGCTATGTTTCAAGCCTTCCCAGCGAAAGAGTACTGCCATATTTTCAGTAAGAAAACTATACCTACATTTCTATATTATAAGTTATAGTAGGAAACAAGTGAAGTTTGGCTCCTGACATCTTTTAAAAGAGAACATGGCAAATTAGACAAAAAAAGAAGAAAAAGCTCAAGAATCTTTAAAATTTCTAGTACCAGCTTCCTTTAAGTTTGAGACTTTTCCCATAACAAACAAACAAACATTTTATGATATGATAGTTCATATTCCATTTCTTATTTTCTTAATGAAATGTCAGTAAAACTACATCATAGCACATTTTTTAGAGAAAATAAATAATTATA